>LPNX011062667.1:0-137887 GCA_001517045.1 Pseudotsuga menziesii
AATAGAAAAAAATTATATATTTGGAAAGGTCATTCAATTTCCTACATTTCTTGTGTTTTACTCATTGCAAGATTCATTGTGTAAGTGTCTCAAAATATCTATGCAAGTTGATGGATGTTTGTTTTTTCAGTTTTCTATTACATCTAACGTGCCAAAAGAGACCCTCATCTTTGTGCACTCATTCGTGTATTCTCATGATTGTCAGCGAGAGAACTTGCCATTAAGGCATGCAAGCCTCAAGGTACTGAAAAATGAACTCTAGTCTTTATCTTAGATAATGTGCTGAGGTCGATGGCGCAAGACTTGTTGAAAGGTGGGCCTTAAGGAATCCCACATCAGTCAACACGAGTTGTACATAATGAGTGGTAGGTCTATAGATGAAAGATCTCATGGTTAGACAATTTTTATGACAAGGAAAATAAAGTAATGTAGCCATGGAAAAGAAGCTGAATGGTTTTATTCAAAAGAAAAAATATAAACTGAAAACGAGGAAAATGTGTGTGACTCAGAAAAAGGTATGCATACAGGAAGTCATAATATATAAGGCAGGGAAACAATAGACTTTGACATGGATGATGATTAAGCTTGGAAGAAAAAAGTGTAAGTAATCATATCATGGCATAATTGGTTTTTGAAAAGATTCTTTGTGGCAGCAAATGTCATGACATCCACAAGGGAAAACTCAACTCCTTCGAGCTTCCAATGGAACATTTTTTCTGAAAATCTTATGCGATTCTAGAAATTATTTCTGCATGCCATTTGTTCGTCCTTAAATCTGCAAAAGGTTAGCATTTTCCTGCAACCAACTTGTGAGAGCATTGAAAATATAGAAAAATATATGCTTAATCAAAAGTTAAAGAAAATAAATAAAATGATTTTATACCTGAAAAGTAGCAACCCTTCTTATCAAAACCTGTTTCTGAGTGACTTGCGACAACAAGTTATCGCAATAATCATAAAATTTTAAGAAGACTCCAAGTTCATTTAAAATTTTAATTTTATGATTTTATTTATTACCTAATGTTATTTATTTATTTATATGTTTTTCGTTTTTAATTTTAATTTTAATTTTATTTTTTGTAATGTTATCATAACAATTTTATTATTATTTCTAAAGTTGTTTTTGCTTATATATATATTTTTTAAATTTGATTTATTTACAAAAACAAATTTCAAATTTTTATATGCTTTTATGTATATAGATACTAATGTAGGCTTTTACATCAGAGTTTGTACATCATAATGCATATTTATGTAATGATTGCGCAATATAGAGAGAGAGAGGGTCGACTCTTTCAGTGGTCAACCCCTCTAAAAGCAAGGGATCTTAATGATTTGAATAGAGTAGGTCCCACTGTGTAAAAATAAAAATTAAGAAGAAGGCTTGGCTAAGATAGCAGCTAAGCCTTCTATTTCAAAGATGCATATTGAGTTTATTAATTTTCTAACATTATTTTTCTTAAATTACTTTTTATATTTATAATTTGTTAATTTTCCTAATGTTAATTTGTATTTATATATATTTTTAATTTTTGTGTTATGATAACAAATGTTTTTATTTATTAAAAAAACCTTCTATTATTGCTGTTTTTATTTTTTAAATTTCAATTATTCCAAAAAATACAAATATATTATATATACGTTAATTTAAATTTTGATTAAAAAATAAAAAATATATATTTACTATCTAAAAATAAATAAAAAGAAAAATTATGCTAATCTAATTTGATATAGCAAATTTCTTATTTCAAGTTTATTTGCAATTTTTTTACAATTGTTATATTTTATTTTTATAGTTATTTGAAAAATTGAATAACAACTAAAAGTTTGATATATATATATATATATTTAATTGTTTTACCATTAAAACAAGATACAAATAAAAATGAAAATAAGTCAAATAAATCTCTTATTTACTCAAACCCTTAGGCATTATAAAAACTAATATATTATAAAAAACTAATATGTTTTAGATCAAATACATCAGTGTTTGAAAGTAGTATAACTATCTATAATAGATTGTCCTTTGGCAACATCTGTCTAATCTCTTTGTAATAAATTCTTGCAGATTTACTCTACTAAATAAATTTGGTTTATTAAAAATATTCTCAGTGGAGATTTTTAGAAGGCAAAGCGCTCACTACTGAGACGAAAGAAAGGCTGAAAGTACTCACTTATTGGCATAAATTATCGTGCTAAAGTTTTGTTTTTTTTAAATAATTAATAGTTATAAAAAAACTTATTATATAACATATTTAATTTATTGTATAAAGAATAAATTAATAAAAGAAATTATATTTTTAAATTCATTTCAGCAAAACAATAAAAATAACTACGTTTAGCATAAACATCCCATTCAATGCCTTTTTCGTATGAAAAGTCAAAGGAATCAATTATCATATATGCAACTATGAAACCATGTAATCACAAAACAGAACAGTAACCATCTGAAATAGAAAAGAGATACAATTGTACAATGACAAATTTATTAATAATAATAGCAATCTCTTTAGTTACAAGATTATCTCTATTTCGATTACTCACTCGCCGGAATTATCAAATTGTCATCTTGTTATTTGATGAGATATCTGTAGTGACAACTATTCTGTAATGGGAAGACATTCCAGCTATGGAACTGCCTCCATATTTCCGCTTATTAAAAATGAAGGAAGCCCTAAAACGACATTACTTTTGTTGAATATCCTGACCTTCTAGCTACGATTATAAAAGTGACCTGAAAGATTAGCACAGTGTGCTTTTATGCAGTGGGAAGGAATAAGACCTGGCTGCCAAATTCGCTGAGATGATTTGCAATTTTCTCATCAATTTATTCTAAGCACCTACAACGACTTTCAACAGGCAGTTTTGTCAGTTGATAAGATTGTTTTTTTTTTTTTCAGGAATTCATTTTCCTATTTCCCTTAACCGCCTGTCGATAAGCCTGCAAAAGTTTATGGCTTTCTTTTATGTTTATAACCACAGAAACCAAGCACTATTTTATGATAAAATTTTGGCAGCCACTGCTATGATCATCGTTCTTACCTCCACGCTTTCCTGATTCCCACTGATCGGTATGGTCACCAGGACCGACAGTCTTAGTCTAGATGGGGTTCCAACGCGGAGGAGAAGGGCGAAAAATACTGTATTAACTCTGCGGCAGCAATATAGGTTATTAGATCTCCAACTGTTAAGATCCAATGGCCTACAAAGCTGCTGCGGCAGCATTTAATACTCTACACCATGCTATGTATTTTTGGCAACAAGAGATAAGCTGCTGCATTTAATACTCTGCAGCATGCTATGTATTTTTGGCAACAAGAGATAAGCTCACCCATCAATAGCGGTACATAGTCCTTCGTCTTGGTTGGGTCAAAGGCTCACCCGAGCCTTCCTAACCTATTTACTGTTTCAATGAACTGACCGAGCCAAGCACAGTGCACTAGAACCTTCTGCTACTGCTTCTATCGTAGGGAGTACTCCGTTACTACTTACTACTTCTGGAAACTGGAAACATGACAACCGTGTTTTGCAAAGCTTTTTAAAAGAGGAAACAAGGATAAATAATATACATTTAAAGTCGTAGAAGCTTAGAAGCAATTAGAGTCCAATCCTTGGCGTGCAAAAACAAAGTGAGCTTTCAACACTTTGCGAATCGTTTTTTTGGTGCACTCACTGCACAAAGTCCCTTGTTTATTTATCCTTATCATACAATAGGGTGGCCCATGGATCGGTTCCGTCAGCCCTGTTACTATGTCCCAGTGCTCCATAGGATTAGCTCCAATATTAGGTGTAGGCCCGGCTATTACTACTACCAAAACCCATGTATTTGGAAGATTGGAGGGAGTAACTCGACTAGGGAACGTATTTATTTTATCTCCTGTATATGTGGCATCTCTCCCTCAATCCACAATGGGTTGTATCACTCCTGGAACACGTTACTCATTCACAGCTATAAAATTATTATATCACGATCGTAACATAACTATCTACATCGGAGCCAACCCAACGCCTATAGCTCTGGGAGGATTATGTATCGAGGCAACCTTGAAACCTTGAGCATGGCCAATAAAAAATGGAATGGAGTAGAAGCTGGTACTACAGCAGATAGAGGAGCTAAATAAAATAATAGAAATCGGTGTCAATGCTTCGCCACGGATAACTGGAGGTAGATCTTATTCAAACCACACACAGAGTAAAAACTCTGTTCCCCTTTCTTGACGGGTGTTGTATTCATCCATTCTATTGGGTTCGTGGTTGGCTTTCTGTTAAAATGGCATCTCATATAAGCATTAGCAGCAGTCAAAGCGGTGGCCAAGGTACCTAATCCTCGTAACTGCTGGCAGGAAATTAGTCAGTCCATTAGTCGAATTGAAATAGAACTGGCTGTTAACAATCAATAACAAAAAATGGAACATAAAGGATCTCCTCAGCTGATTACAGCGAGACCGTTTCATTAGCAGCTGATGATAGCTAAAAAGAAATAGTGAAAGATAAGGATTCGGGTCTATTTTAATCACAGACTAGCCACTCACTCGGTCAATCGTTTTTATTAAGAATATTTGCAGGTTTTAAAGTGGAAGGACGAATGCCAGATCAAAGATAAGTCAAAGGATGAAATGTTTGTAGGTTGCTGATAAAGTTCTGTTTGCAGGTTTAGTATTATAGACTGTCTGCATGTTTTGTATGGAGGGCTGAAAAGTTGTTTTATTTATTTTATGATTTATTTGTCTTTATGACTAGCTAAATTTGTTGTTTCAATTTTTATTAGATATTAAACATTTTGAAATGTTTTAACATTTCAAAAATTATTATTTTTTAAAGAAATTTATGTTAACATTATTATATTTATAGATATTTAATCATTAAATATATTTATATAAGTTAATTATATAGATATATATTAAAAAAATTATTAACTTTTTTAATATTTAAATTTTAATGTTTAATATTTAAATTTAAAAATGTCTTAATGTTTATCTTTGTAGGTTTTTTATTAATTTGATAATGGCAGAAAAGAAAATGATTTGTTTCAAGACAAAAAATACCTATAAAAAATGATTTGTCTTTTAAATTTTTTTGTTAATCTAATACAAAATATTTAAAAAATAATAAAATTAAAAGTACTTAAATTAAAGATAAAAATTATAAAAACAAATAAAATTAGAAATACTTAAATTAACAATAAAAAGAAATAAAAGTTTTTCTTTTTTATCAATTTATTTGCATTCTTAATTTCTTTAAAAAACTAAACTAAAACTAGAATTAAAAATCTTAATTTAAGAAAGTCTTTTTTTAATTATTATTATTATTAATTTTGTAAGTATTCCTAAATCGAAATAGTACAAACTTATTTCTTTTAATTCCTAATAACACTAGAAATAAAATTCTTAAAAAAGAAAGTTTTATTTATTTATTTTTATTTTATTATTATCATTTTTTAATTTTGTTTAAAGCATCCTACTTTGTAATTTTAAATTATACCCTTATTAAAAAAATAACAAAAATAAAAATAAAAATAAAAACCTACCTAATCTAAGAGATTTAGGAGTATCGAGGATGTAATGAAATTGCCAATGTAACCACATATGTAACAGAAGTAAACATAGATTTTCATTTAATTTTGCAAAATGAATTCTAGGATGTACAATAATATAAAAAATTAAATGTTGAAAATGTGAATTAATAAAATAAAACGAAAACAAAATCGATCTAACCCAGTGCTTACTTGGAACCATGGTTCGATGCAGCTTTCTATTGTTTGATATTCACCCGAGATCCCTTCATCATCCTCTTCAATCTTTAATTCGAAGAGGCATTCTTCATCTAATATGCATGATTCTTCAAATGTCAATTCTTCCTTGTTTGCTTCAGGAGGAGTAATGCTATCTTTAGCTGCTATCAAGATCTCTTCTTCTAGAGAAGAGGAGATCCTGGTTTTTGCTAGGATTTGAGTGAGTCATTCTAGACTTATGCTCATCGTAAAACCAAAATCAAATCAAATGGAAAAAAAAGATAAAAAAACGAATACATAAAAAATGCAACAAACAACATGAAATGAGTTAGTAAAAAACATAAAAATAAAAAGTGCACCAAAAATCTATATAAAACAAAAATCTGTATAAAACAAAAAACAACATATAAAATTAAAACAAGTTAGTATGAAATAAAGGCACCTAAAAAGGAAGCAATCCAAACTTTAAACTACAAAACTGTAAATGAAAAATGAAAACTTGCATAAAACAACTTGCATTTGTAGAAAAAGAAAGAACTTGCACGAAAATAAACAATTTGCAGAAAAAAAACAAGGCTTTGGGGCAACCCACTAAAGTGGATGTGTTTGGCT
Organism: Pseudotsuga menziesii; assembly: GCA_001517045.1. Taxonomy (NCBI): domain Eukaryota; kingdom Viridiplantae; phylum Streptophyta; class Pinopsida; order Pinales; family Pinaceae; genus Pseudotsuga; species Pseudotsuga menziesii. The sequence goes on from LPNX011062667.1 coordinate 6,344, forward strand.
GTTACACCACAAAAATTTCATGGTGAAGTCATCTTTGCATCTTACAGTCTTCCCTCCCCCTTTCTATCTAATAAAAACAGACTATCTACCTGTCTATACTCTGATCCCTTTTAGCACCTCCCCGACAACGACGCCAAAATGTAGGGTAAAAACATTAAACAATTTATAACAGAATTCCAATGATTTAATTGTCAACCCATGTTATAATTTCATCATTAAGCTAGCATTATATTAGGATCTTTACTGAGAGAATAACAAGCAAATCAATCAAACACAAGAGACAATGAACACAATGTTTATCCTTGGGGAAACCATAAATGGTGAAAACCTCGCAACTTCCTCAAAGATAGAATCAACACCAAAAGTAGAACCCAAAACAGTAAGTGATCTCCTGACAGCAATAACCTTCTTCTTGTCTAGCCCTAGTGTCTTCTCCTTCCTCAACTATGCGCTACACTTGAGTGTGTATGAGTTGTGTGTTAAATAGAGAGTCCAACTCTCTATTTATACTAATCCCGACATGACAAAAACCCTACTAGGGCCGACCTCACTAGGAGAGTCTAATAACCCTAGTGCCCTGGAACTGCGGGGACTTTAACCCTTAGACAGTAGGAGGGTTACCCACAATGACTTGACATGACTTGGTTACATGATAGACCTTCTCGATAGGAACATCAAGGCATGACATAACTCAGGTACATCCCGGAATAAACACCGGGTTACAATATATAAGAAATACAAGTGAAATACACTCCGAAGTTACATATACATCAACACTCCCTCTTAACTAGGAACGTATTCTTTCGACACAATTTTCAGCACAAGTCTTCTTCTCTATATCTTTTGGATCATCCTCAAGTCCTCGTCATCTTCAAGTCATCTTCATCTTTAAGTCATCTTCATCATCAGATCTGGATCATCACTCGATCTGGATCATCATTGGACATCATCACTAGATCTGGATCATCACTAGGCATCATCACTAGATCTGGATCACTACTCGATCTAGATCATCATTGCTGGATCATCATCACTAGATCTGGATCATCACTTGATTTGGATCATCACTGGGTCATCATCACAGGTGCTATATCTTGATTCTTCTCGTCATAGGAACCTCTACAGAACTGGTCCTTTTTCATACTGGATGTATCATCACAGAGCTAGTCCTTTTTCATACTATATGTGGCATCACAGAGCCGGTCCTTTTTCATACCAGATGAGGCATCACAGAGATGGTCCTTTTTCATACCAGATGTGGCAGCTGCTCAGACCTAGTCCTTTTTCATACTAGATGAGTCTTCACAGAGCTAGTCCTTTTTCATACTAGATGAGGCATCACAAAGCTGGTCCTTTTTCATACCAAATGAGGCATCATAGAGCTGGTACTTTTTCATACCAGATGTCGCAGCTACTCAGAGCTATTCCTTTTTCATACTAGATGAGTCTTCACAGAGCTATTCCTTTTTCATACTAGATGAGGCATCACAGAGCTGGTCCTTTTTCATACCAGATGAGGCATCATAGAGCTGGTCCTTTTTCATACCAGATGTGGCAGCTACTCAAAGCTAGTCCTTTTTCATACTAGATGAGTCTTCACAGAGCTAGCCCTTTTTCATGCTGGATGTGCCATCTACACAGAGCTGGTCCTTTTTCATAGTAGATGTGTCTTCACAAAGCCAGCCCTTTTTCATGCGGGATGTGGCATTCACACATATACTTGACAATGGAAGGAAGGAACTAATCCTCTCACCATGTCATAGCTCTTACACCCGACCATGGAAGGAACCAATCCTCTCACCATGTAGGAAGGGCATAGCACTTATATCTAATCATGGAAGGAACCAATCCTCTCACCATGTTAGAAAGGCTTAGCACAAACACATCACTTCCTCTTGGGAGGAATCTCGATCTGGAAAACACCAAGCTTCTCCCTGAAGTATTCAAACTTTACCCTAGCCAATGGCTTAGTCAACACATCAGCTATCTATTCGTCCGTCGCAACATATTGGAGCTTCACTACTCCTCTCCGTACCATATCCCTGATATAGTGATACTTGATCTTGATATGCTTCGACTTGTCATGGAATACTAGATTATTTGACAACTTTACACAACTCTGGTTGTCATAGTATATACAAGTAGCATCTAACTGGAGATCAAATAAATTAGACAGTAGCTTCCTCAGCCATACTACCTCACAACTAGCTGAACAGGCTGCAACATACTCTGCTTCAGATATACTCAGTGCCACACAGGATTGCTTCCTACTAAACCATGAGATCACACCTGATCCCATACTGAAGCAACACCCTGAAGTGCTCTTCCTATCGATGGCACTGCCTGCCCAATCTGAATCAACATAACCCTCCAGGTTAATCTTCTGATCAGCCTTATACTTGAGCCCATAATCAACCGTACCCTTCAGGTACCTCAGAATATGCTTTGCAGCAGTCAAGTGAACATGTCTTGGATCTGTCAAGTATTGGCTTAGGGTGTTCACAGCAAAGCAGATATCTGGTCTCATGTTCGTTAGGTACATCAAGGACCCAATCATCTGAAGATACATCGTGGCATCAACTGTCTTTGATGAAGCATCACTCAATAGCTTCAGGTTTGATGCCATAGGTGTGGTTAATGTCTTGCAGTCCATCATCCCAAATATCTTCAGGATCTCTACCGCATACTTCCTTTGTTTAAGGAAGATTCCATCTGTAGTCTACCACACCTCCATACCTAAGAAATAATGCATCATTCCCAAGTCCTTCATCTCGAACTCAGTAGCAATATTTCTCTTCGTATCAGAAATCAACCCATCCATACCTGTCACAAACAGATCATCTACATATAGTAGAAGCATCACCGGGTTTCCATCTTCCACCTTGTAGTAAAGGTTGGAATATGCTTTACTCTTGGTAAAGCCCAAACTGGATAGAAAGCTGTCAATTATGCCATACCATGTCCTGGGTGCCTATTTCAAACCATAGAGGGCTTTCTTTAATCTACACACATGAGACTCCTTGTCATGTGTCTCAAAACTGAGTGGCTGCTCCACATACACTTCCTCTTCTACTACACCATTCAAGAAGGCAATCTTGACATCCATTTGGTGTATCTTCCATTTCATCACTGCATCCATAACAAGTACCGATCTGATGGAAGTGTAGCTGGCTACAGGTGCAAAGGTTCTTCATAGTCTATTCCTTATTTCTAAGAGAAACCCCGAGCCACAAATCTTTCCTTATACTTTTCAATGCTATCGTTTGTAGCATGCTTAATCTTGTAGATCCACTTGGAAGTTACAACTGAATTCCCTTTTGGTCTTGGGACAACATCTCAAACATCATTCTTCATGATCGATTGATACTTTTCGATCATCACATCCTTCCATTCTTTTCATTCTTCCGCTTCTTCATACTTGGAAGGTTCTTTATCAATAAAGTCACATAGTAAAGCTACATAACTGGAACAAGATCTAGTTCTCTTTCTTTCTCTGAGATTCTCTTCTGGAACCCCATATCTTTCTGCACCTTGGATAATCTCTCGTACCCAAGCAGGTTTCCTCTTGTGAGGATTCTTCTCCTATGGTGGATCTATAGGTCTTTGTGGTTCTTCAAATTCTCGATCTTCTTCTTGAGTTTCTTCGTTCATGATTGTATCATGAATTCTGGGAGCTTCTGCTTCTTCAGGTTCTTCAACAGGTTTCTTTCTGGATTTGATGTAGGCTGAATCTTTGTCAAATGTTACATCCCTACTGATGTCAATCTTTTTGAACCCTAGGAAGTATATTATGTAAGCCTTTGAGCTTTCAGAGTATCCCACAAATATACCCTTCTTTCCTGAAGGATCTAATTTTGTTCTCTTCTCTTTTGAAATGTGTATGTACACAGGACAACTGAATATTCTGAGATGGCTAACTTCTGGTTTCTTGCTAGAGAAGACTTCTTCAGGAGTCTTGTTCTCGAGTACTCTATGTGGAGTACGGTTCTGTACATACACTGTTGTTCTGGTTTCTTCTGCCCAAATAGGTATAGGAAGATCTTGATCATGAAGCATAGCTCTTGTAGCTTCCATGATAGTTCTATTCTTCCTCTTTGCAATCCCATTCTATTGTGGATTAGAAGGAGTAGACAACTCCCTCTTAATCCTTGAGTCTTTACATAGTTTCTTGAACTCATTTGAAGTGAATTCTCCGCCATTGTCTGATCGAAAGGTATTGATCTTCTTATCAGTATGGTTCTCAATCAAGGCTTGGAATTCCTTGAACTTGCTAAACACTTCATATTTATTCTTCATGAAGTAAATCCATGTCTTCCTAGAAAAGTCATCAATAAAAGAGACGTAGTACACATACCCGCTTAGTGAGCTTGATGACATTGGTTTGCATACATCGGAGTGGATAATTTACAAGATTCCTTTTTCTTTGCTTTCGCTACTTGGAAATGTCTTCTTTGTGTTCTTTCCTTTCGCACATCCTTTGCAGACCCCTTCATGTTTTGCTTGAATTTCTAGAAGACCTTCAACAGCTTTGCTTGCAAGTGGTAGTGCTCTGTAATGCACATGTGCAAGCCTTTTATGCAAAGTTCATTTGGTTCTACTATGTCATGAACCAAATCTTGATCTGGTTGGCCCTTCAACTTGTATATACCTCCTTCTTGTTCTCCAATCACTATTGCATCATCAAAAGTCTTTCCCTTTGGCCACATAAGAACTTGGCCATCTAGAAAATCAACCCTCATTCCTTTTGCATATAATGTAGATATGGAGAGAAGGTTCTTCTTTAGTCCTGGAACAAATAATACATTCTTCATCTTCAAATACTTTCCTGAGTCTAGTTTATAGGAGGATTCACCACTACCTTTTATTGGATATTGGTAGTCATCCCCAAGTTTCACCTTGTGAGGTGACTCATGTTCAGATAGCTTCACAAATGATTCTTTGAATCCCGTCATGTGCTTGGAAGCACGACTGTCTATGAGCCAATCATTGCTTCCATGTGAAACAGTTCCCGTGAGAGCGGAGATCAGTAGAGATCTTCCTCACTTGAAGAATCATCACTTTCTTGTCTAATTCTCTTTGTGGAAGGTTCATCATCCTCTGAAGCATGGGCATGATGTCTTCTCTTGTTTCCCTTCTTCTTTAGGTTTCTTTTGCTAGGGAAGAATCTGGATATGTGACCTTTCTCATCACATGTGTAACATCTAATAGTATTCAGATATTTTCTTGAGTGTGAGATCTTACCTTTGGAGTGATAATGGCTTCTTTTGTTTTTCTTGGAGTGAACTGTGAGAGCTTGATATTCACTTCCCATATTCTCTTCTCGAGATGCTATTCGAGCTTCTTCTTGAGAGCATTCTTCCCACAATCTGCTGAACTTGACTAACTTCTTTCTGGCACATATTCCTTGAATGAAAGAGTCCCATGATCTAGGGAGACCATTCAAGGTGGTCATCATAATCTTTGCATTTTCCACTTCTTCATCTATTGCTTCCAACTGCTCCTTGATCTGAGAAACCCTTGTAAAGTAAGACTAATTAGTCTCAGCATTCTGAATCTTCACATTCTTCAATTGGTTTCTTAGAGTCATCTTCCTATTTATGTTCTTCCCTTCAAACAATTTGGTTAGGGCATCAAACATAGATTTAGGTGTCTTGAGGGAGGACACCTGTGGTATGAGATGATCCTTGATAGAATCAGCAATGATTCTCTTTTCCATAACCAAATTCTTCTTATGCAAGGCCTTAGCCTCATCTCCCTCTGGAACTGGAACCTCCTCATTAATATAGGAGTCCAACTCATTTTCTTCCAGGACCAGGGAGATCCTATACTTCCAGGCCCAGAAGTTATCAGCTCCCTCAAGCTTTTCATCAAGCTTGGTATGATGAGACATCTTAAACTGAGAACCTTAAATGGAAATACAAAAGATTTAGATCTTACCAGGTCAAGATGTAGGATCTAGATTTGGATCTGAAATCCTGTAGTGTTGGTTTAGTAGCAAATTAGGGTTTTTCTTTTCCAGAGTTCTATCCACCCAAATACCTTGAAATTTATCCCTAACTTTGATTTTGGGGAGGAGATCAATCCAGGCCTGGGCTCACTGAAAAATTCCTCTTATGTGAAAAGCCCTAATTTTTGGCAGTAGTGTTGGGTCCAAAACTGAAAAACCTCAGAATTGGTTTCTGCTTCGACAGAAAGATGTGCCCTAAGGAGGAGAGTTATTCCACCTTACTTTTGCTGAAAATCTGTGGAGGAAGATTCACAAACTAGGAAGCCCTAGTTCCCACAGTTGCATAGTGTCTTCTTCTCAGGTTAGCTCTAATACCATGTTAGAATTTCATCATTAAGCTAGCATTATATTAGGATCTTTACTGAGAGAATAACAAGCACATCAATCAAACACAAGAGACAATGAACATAGTGTTTATCCTCGGGGAAACCATAAATGGTGAAAACCCCGCAACTTCCTCAGAGATAGAATCAACACCAAAAGTAGAACCCAAAACAGTAAGTGATCTCCCGACAACAGTAACCTTCTTCTTGTCTAGCCCTAGTGTCTTCTCCTTCCTCAACTATGCACTACACTTGAGTGTGTATGAGTTGTGTTAAATAGAGAGTCGAGCTCTCTGTTTATACTAATCCCGACATGACAAAAATCCTACTAGGGCCGACCTCACTAGGAGAGTCTAATAACCCTAGTGCCCCGGAACTACGGGGACTTTAACCCTTAGACAATAGGAGGGTTACCCACAATGACTTGACATGACTTGTTTACATGATAGACCTTCCCGATAGGAACATCGGAGCATGACATAACTCAAGTACATCCCGGAATAAACATCGGGTTACAATATATAAGAAATACAAGTGAAATACATTCCGAAGTTACATATACATCAACAACCCAGAGAGAGTGTAAACTTGTGAGGTACAAACAAAATATATACAGGGACAGAGTGTTGCTGAACTTAATCTATAACTGAACTTGAATCTAAGTTATGAAAACAAGAAATTAGATGAAAATAAATCTAATTATAGAAAACATAAAATTGCATAAATTAACTTAATAAATCAAGACTGAAATTGCATGAAATAAACTGGTATAAAGCAATCGAAATTAACTTGTGAGTTCAAATAAAATCAATATTGAAAATGCATAGAAAGAAATAACTGAAATTCTATACTAAGAACTCATAAGAAAGAAATAACCGAAATTCTATACTAAGAACTCATAAGAAAGAAATTAACTAAAAATCTATATTAACATAAGAGAGTTAATGGAGGTGCATGAAGGATCATCTCCATTACATACACTCAATACCTGTTCTATGACTAACTCTGAACTATTCTCTACTTCCAAACCACTAGAGAGGCCTCTAACCAAAATGAGGAGAGAACCCTCCTATTTTAACATAAATCCAAGATAACTGATCATAATTACAGATCCATTATTCTCTCAACCTATCCCTTAAAATTCTCAACAAATAGACAACTCATCCCCCCAAATCCTCAACAAATCCACAACTCATCCCTTAAAATCCTCAACCAAATATTGGATGAAATATTCTCTCCACATGTCCATGATATTCTCCTTGAAATTAGGCCACACCTTGATAATGGAATTCGAATTTGAAGCTAGGTAGTGATTTTTGAGCTTGATAAAGTCTTCAAATACACCTATAAACATCACCAAACTCACCCAACTTTAAAGTATAATGAAAATATGGTATTTTTCTCAATAATTAACCATATATTCACTCAAAATACTAAAAAATAAATGATTTGGAAAATAGTAATATAAACCCATATCTATGATGAAAGTGATGAATATTAATGGTTTTATGGAAGGATATAACGGAATAAGGTGATAAATAGTATATGAAATGATGAATACAATGTGGTATTTTTGCGGCTCAACAGTCCTTGAACTGCACATAAATCCTAATGGTGAATGGCGATATCTCGATGGCCTAGGGGTTCTGGATTACCATTGCACCTGGTAGTGGGGTGGAAGAGGAAGAATGTGGTGATGAATATAGTTTTGGATGCTCAAGATGATACTTGATTTATTATTTAGTGCACCCCTGTAATGGATTTGTTGCCTCAACTTGGGGGTGGCTTGTCAAAGTGAGATTTGGCTTGGCAATGCCAAAGGCTGGGTGGAATGTGGTCCAGATGATGCCAGTTGCGCATTGATAAGATACGTGATTTATCTCATGTTTATTTAATTTATTTGGATATGATATGATTTATTTATGGATGCACATAAAATGTTTGATGAAAAGTATGAGTTATTTGTGGAAGAAGTTTCTCATAGAATTCAATCTATTTATGCAAGTAAATTTTATGAAGGAATTGGAAACTAGTTTTTGGGATTTTGTGCACAAATTGTTTGAGAAAACAATTATTTGGTACCTCTACTACATAACTGATATTTCTTCCCCTGTTAATGATATATTGTGTATTTTGATGGTACAGTATCCTTGGAATGGTTTAAGACACTTCTCTTTGATGGTTCTACCTTTTATTTGAAAACTAGTTCTTCGATCAGACTGTTTGGCATAGTTTGGAGAATTATCACATGAAGTGTTTGTAAAAATTCCCGAGTGTTAATTTTATGCTTATGTCTGATAAATAATATTTAAATGTGTGTTATAATGTGAGGATACATCTTCTTGGTAGTGTTGGCGAAATTTCTATCGAAATTCTAGATCAATTTCCAATTTCTAGCTCTTTCAATGGAATTGTTTTGAGCAGATTTGGAATTTGCATATAAAGTGTTTGAAAAAATGTTAGAATGAGATATACCTATGTTATGAATGATAAAAAATATTATTTAGAGTTGGAATTGCATTTTAATTATTCTATGAGCTATGTATTTAAATATTCTAATGATTCCTAGAATTACTAGTCAATTCAAATGAGTAGAATTAACTTATTTTGTGGATCGTTTAATGGAATGTATATGGGTGGAAAGCTATAGACATATGATTGAAAGTGATCCCTGATATTATTTCCATGAGATAAAATAGTCATATATTTCTCTTTATTTGGCATTTGGAAAGTTCAATTGAAAACTAGGCAGATTGCAGTGAAAATGGAAAATAGTTTTTGAATTCAAATCTCTATTTTTGGTAAAAGAAGAATGTACAGCCATATGCTATTTTATTGGTGCTTCACTTGTGCTATAAAATTCTATTTTCCATATCTGTGCCTTTACCTTTGTGTTCCTTGTAACTTGGTATGATTGGTTTGATTGAATTATTGGCAGTGTTTATTAACTAGTTGTATTGATTGAACTTGAAATATCCTTCGTTTATGTACTCGGATCATATCTGCAAAAGTAATTTATTTTTTGTACATGCATGCTTAAATATGTGTATAATGGTTGTAGGTTCAATTTTTGGTTCATTGGCATGGTTGTGTGTGGAATTTGTGCAAGACTAGTTGTTAGTATTGAACAACTAGTTAATTAGTTCTTGTGGAATCATTTTCATAATTACCATGTTTAATTAATCGAAAAATGGTAATTATCCCTAATTTACATGTTATTAGGTGTTAATTAGCCACTAGAATTGATAAATAGTGGTTAAGTGATAAACAAATGAAATTATAATAAGTACCATCAATTATGCGCTAATTGTCGTTAAGTATTGTAATTGGAACATTAATTACTAGTTAAGCATGATTAAGATTAAATGGCCTTTAAAGGTGGAATTTATGTCTGATTGGATTGGAATGGATTTTTGATGTTTCTATAAGGTGTTAGTAATCTTTCCCAGCCCTTGGATTAGAAATTTGAATAATTATTGAATTTATTTGTAATTAAAGGGACTTTGTCAAGAAACAAATATTGAAAATTGATTTTTAATATTTGCTTAACGAATCCATGGTGCTAAAATTATATAATTAGCCTTAAATAGCTAATGATATGTCCCTTGGAACCATTGATATCCCTAGGGGACATTAAACCTAACTTATTACAACTTATACCAAAATGTTTTATTAAGGCCTTGGCAACTAAGGTACAAGTCACCTTTTACAACAAAATTTTATTAATCCACGTAATCGAGGTAAGGAGGAAAACCTTACAGGATAAAACCTCCCCTAAAAAATGGATATGACAGAGATGAACAAAAATATCTTCAATAGGTCCTCTTATTCACTTGAATGAGCTGAAAGAGCAACTTATTGGCGATGGACTTGGTGAAGATGTCGTGGATGCCAAGGTCATGCATCAATGCATCAAAGTGTTGTAGACAAATATCATGTGGAAATTCCCTTTGATGGTCATCATTTGATGATGGAGGGGAATGATAAGAATGTATTTTGATGCAAGAATAATATGATATAATATCATAATCAACCATAGAAAATATATCTCTGCAAACTCTTTCCCAAATAACATCAAAAGATTCAACAAAACCTGCATCATGTGTAGCTGCCATATCATGAATAAAATCATGAATCTTCTTCCCGAATCCCAATTTGATGAAGCACCTTCATAACTCTATGAAAAAGATCATGATTCTCATAAATATCAAAATATATTTCATACAAAACATAAAATATCAGAGGTATGGTGTCTCCATGAGAAAATGGGTCCATAAAGAGAGAAGAGTGAGCAACTAGATCTCATTTGCAATTGAGCGAACTTGGAGGGTTTGGAGACTTGATATTTGAACCATGGGTGGTAAAAGAAAGTATAGACACATGAAAAAACTATCCCATGAAGGCCAATGATATATCTTCCCAACCAATTAAATACATATAAGACATAAAATAAACATATACAAGTGACATAGCATTGGAAACTAGGCAATTTTGAGATTTTTCCAGCTAGTGAACTTGAGGGTTGTTGGGTTTTTAGTCATGAAATGGTTGGGGAAATGAGTCTATGAATGTAATAGGATGCATATCATCCTGTATATCACCTTCATAATTATAATGGGAAAGATATGATTGTATTGGGAAAGAGATTTGAAAAGACTCGTCATAAACTAACAAATAATGACTAGTTTTGGGAGGAAGCTTTGGTGAACTGATTAGGGCTTCTAACAAGAAATGGGTTTTACCCATGCACTCAATGCATACTCAGTCTTATCACTTCATTTCTTGTGCTCCCATCCTCTTGCAAAATATGGAAGATAAATATGGTTCTCCTCAAGGATTTTTTTCATGATGTCCATATTATTTCTGAAGAAAGATATTTCCAGATGTGAACCTCTGTAGTAAACAAATGTGGGTATTTATCTCTTGTTTATCCTCCTATATTTCGAGCTCCCATCAGTAGAACTTGAGCTTTATGAACTTGACTGTTTCTTCTCTTTCTCTTTTTGCTTCAAATATTTCTTCTTGCCTTTGTCTTGATTTGATACACTAGCAGAAAGAGATTGTTCTTCGGTGGATTTGATGGTACCCATTTGTAGGAGCTTTTCCTTCTCCCAAGTCAAAGACTCTATGAAGTATTCTAGTGCATGCACCCTCCAATTTCTAGATGTAAGCTTGCTTGAGTGGAATGTCGAAACATACACAAAATACTCAGGAACTAGCTTAGAAAGGATGGAAAATATAAGATGATCTTGTTTCTTCTCTATGCCAAACTATTTTAGATGAAGTACTAGAACTTTGAACTTGGTAAAGAAGTCTTCAGTGGTCTCATAGTGAGCTGGGATCAGGGAGATTAGCTCATTCTCAAGATGATGGCCTCTAATTTCATCATTCTTCCCAAATAATGACTCAAGCTTGAGCCAAAATTCATTGGGTGTGCCAATAATTTCAACATGAAAGAGGATATCCCTCAAAATGATGAAGAAAATATTTCCAAAATATTCACCAAGTCGATTGAAGTACTTAGCTTTCTCTATTGCAGAGTTGGGCTCGACTTTAGTCCCCATGGTGACTCTATACAGACCTTTCGACCTCAAATGGATCACCATTTAATGCTTGCATTCAAAATAGTTGAATGGCGTAAGAAATATTTGAGTCTTCTCCATCCTTCTTGCGCAACCTGTGACAAAAACATTGAAAAATCTGCAGTGCAAACACTTGGATTTTTTGGAAATATCCCCTAAATAACAACTCAAACATATCTATATTTGTTTGTAGCTATAAATAGTTATAATACCATGTGATAATTGGTTTTCAATGATATATAGGAGCTAGAGAAATATTCAGACTCAAATTATTTGACAAAATATGCAAGAGAACAACAAAGTAGAATGAAATAACATAATTTAATGGTGCTAATAACTGATCATATTATTACAGTACATATTGTATATGTGTATAGTATGTATATATAATACATTGGGGAAAATTTGTGAGTCGTTGGAGGCCATGTGAATGCATACAAGTGTCATTTTAGGATTGGACCCCTAAACCCCCCTAGGTTGACCAAGAGGTTACCAAACCTAACCAAACAGTCACAAATCCATGTGTGAACATGAGTGAACATGAGTGAACATGTAAGAAGAATGATTGTGTCATAAATGAGGGAAGGATAGCATGGGAGAGCGCATAGGTGAGTGGGAGAGTCTCTAGGAGCCAAATAAATGCCCAAGAAGACCACAAAACAACCACATCCACACACTAGCACCGCTAGTCAAAGATAGAAGTGGGTTAGAATGAATGCAGACAGTTGGATGAAAAAATGATCAAAGTAGAGCACCTCAAATGTCAATTAATGAGCCAAAATCACCTATTTGACCAATATTGATTAATATAACCTAAGTTAGACCATACAACATAAGCACACGACAAATGATTATGTCTCCTAGGAAGATCATCATGGTACTAAGGTATATTATTTCTATATTACTTGGTAGTGCTCAACTTCCAAAATTGAACTTCCATTAGTTGGTGACATATCTTCCAGTTTGTTATTGATTTTTTGTGCACAGCCCACCATCTTGACGGAGTGGCCTTCAATGCTTCTTCGAATGCCAACAACTATTGTGGTGTAGATACTCTGTCTTCAAACTTGCTAATGATAGCTGTCAGGTCATGTAGTACTTCATACGTCAGAATATCCAATACTTCCATCGCTACCCATCTTAGCAGCTGAGTGATTCATGTGCATTTTCTAATTGATACTTCATGCAACCACTTCTGCCAAATTTCTAATGCATCGTCAGAGTCTGAAGATGTTGAGTTGATACTCCTCCATCCAATCTCTCCATCAACAGCGAGGTTGATGTATTCCTTAGAGACATTATAGGAATTATCCCAACCTCCCATGACTTCATCTTTTATTGGCTCCATATATCATTGTCCTTTGTGGGGATCTAATGGGGAAATGACCCTCGTGTCACTATTCTCAAACTCCATGGTTCTTTTCTTCAAATTGATGGCTACTAAAATTTCCATTTCCCACCTAATTCCCAATAGAGCAAGGTATGTGATAGTGTCATCGACTATTTCAACAACGTCGAAGTCGACATACGTTTTCAGTCCTTCTACTTCATCATATCGATGAGGTACTTGAAAAATTGGAGAAACCTTGGCTTGATTCAATAGGAAAAGTTGTACATGGGACCAAACTAGATGTGGATTAACCATATTTCCCCATGTTTTCTTGGTTAGGATATTCACATTTGATCCTAGATCCAAAATAATTGAATATACATCATATTCTCCTATTTAGACATTCATCCTCATTTTCCCCCCATTTTCTTCTTTAGGAATGGATTAACTGGGTGATCCTATTGATCTTATTCCTTTCAATACATAAATATTTCTATATCTACTAATGCATCTTGTTATTTTTCTAACATTAAAGAAATTTCTAGAAAAAAATTCAGAGTACTGACTTTTCTTTTTTAATCTTGGAGAATTCGTTGGATAAAAAACTGTCGGCATATCATAGATAGGTAACTTACCATTATTCTTGTTGAAGGTGTCTTTTGATTCAAAGAAATTTCCTTTCTCAGTTTCTACATCAAATGAAACATTCTTTTGAGCTGTAGGTTGGATATTTGGTAGTAGTACGTCATCTCCAGTCGTAGCCCCTCCTCGCATTACCACATCGACATGTGTTGGTTGAGTCCTTAGCTCCACCGATATCTTCCCTATAGTTGGTCCCAGATTTTGATTTTGATTTTGAGTCAAATTTTTAGTCTATTTCAGTTGCGGTTGCGGTGGGTTCTTAGATTTCCGTTTCGTAATTAAATGTGGACATTCCTCGATAGTGTGGTTTTTTGCGATATAGTAAGTACACTGTGTTGCTATATTCAAATAGTCCCGCTGATACTGTCACAGTACTTTGCAATTATAGCATGTAACTGGTCCACTACCTCGAACCATAACTCCTCCATGACCAAATCCTCCATTACGTCCTCCACGAAATCCTCCTCGGAATCCTCCTTACTGCTGGTACGTCGACTGGTTATAATGTGGCTGATTAAATTGTTGTTACGACGAGTTAAATTGAGGTTGATGTTGATTATACTGTGGCTGAGTATACAATGGTTGTTGTTGAGTATATTGCATTTGCGGCTAATTATACTGTGGTTGTTGTGGAATTTTTTTGTTGGTTGTTGCTCCTCCCCCTTCATAAAGTATGTATCCATCATTCATTCTTGGAAGAAATCATAAGATCTGTAGTCCTTTTCTTCATGACCAATCAATCGACAAAAAATGCAGAAAAGTCTAGACAATTTCCACACGATCTTCTATAAGTACACACATTCTTTTGATCGATGTCCTTTCATTTGAAAAATTTGGCACCATGGTAGTCTTCCTTGTCTTAGTGGGTCTGGAGCCCCTGAATGTAAATAATCGTGAAAGTCCAGGAACTGATCCTTGTGATGTACTTCAGATCGACATCGATTGCACCATACTTCTTTGTGGACATATCTCCCCTTATTAATAACTTATAGTTGGATAGTAAGGTTCTCCAATTGCAACTAGATCTGGCTCATGCCAATCCCTGATTTGTTGACAAGTGAAGCCTACAACTTCATTGCAATTTCTAGTGCTTCCTCCTAAGATGTGATCTTCTGTTGCATTTGTTGCATGTGGATATGGGGTACCAACGCTACAATGAACCATTCTTTATGTTGCACCTCACTCATACCAAAACTAACCTTGTCCATTAAAGTTTTGAAACGTTGATCAAAGTCCCATACCGATTCATTGGGGAATTTCTTTATTTCCTTCAATTCGGTAATATACTACGATTCTGATTTTGGTTTCTTCAATTCCTCCATTAGTCTCATCCTGATTTGTGCCAGGGTATTCTGGGGATGCCCTGCTGGTACTTGTACAAATTTCATATACTAGTCCATTGCGCAAACCCAAAAGGTTGTCGCCAATTGTCCTTTATTTATATCTTCATCTTGCACTTATTTTACTATCCATACTTCTTGACATAAGAAATAATACTACTCGGGATCCTCAGTCCCATTACCCTGAAACAAGGGTATCTTTGTGTCGTCACCTGTAACATCCCCATACCCAATAATGCGGATAAATTAAATTTTTTACTTCAAGAACCCTTGCTCTCCTTCGAAACACAGGGAATGGATGTTAACACAAACTTCAACCTTCATTCTTAGGCTTAGTAACCACTGTAACAGTCGTTTCTCCCTTGACAGATCCTTTATATGACCAGAATGATTATTTCTGCACTAGACCTGTCTTTTTGTAGTTCGCATTCTGCACTTCCTCTTTCTTCCCTTCTTACCCTAGAATTCAAAATCAGAAATGTAAATCTCGACGGGAATACTTAAACTCTCTTGCACCTTCCACCTCCCGCACTTCCTCTCTCTGCCTTCTGCCCTCTCAGACTAGAAATCAAAAGCATAATGTGTGATGGGAACATTGAAAAACTCTTCTACCTTTCGCCATTTGTACTTATGCTTTCCCCTTTCCGCACCTCAAAACTCAGAAATCAGAAGCATAATGTGCAACATATCATTTAACGGTCCTTCCGCCTTTCGCCTTCTGCACCTCCACTTTCCTCCTTCTGCACCTCCTCTTTCCGCCTTCTGCACTTCAGAACTCAGAAATCAAAAACTCAAAGTGCAATGGAGCATTTAATGAATCTTCCTCCTTTCGCCTTCCACACTTCCGATCTCTTCCTTTCGCACTTCCGCTTTCTACCTTTTGCACTTCAAAAATCGGAAATCATAAACTCAAAGTGCGATGGAACACTTAATCGGCTCTTCTGCCTTCTGCACTTCAAATTTTT
The DNA here is from genome assembly GCA_001517045.1 of Pseudotsuga menziesii. Classification (NCBI taxonomy): domain Eukaryota; kingdom Viridiplantae; phylum Streptophyta; class Pinopsida; order Pinales; family Pinaceae; genus Pseudotsuga; species Pseudotsuga menziesii. The sequence goes on from LPNX011062667.1 coordinate 22,533, forward strand.
CCTTCTGCACTTTGGAACTTGGAAATTGGAAACTCAAAGTGTGATGGAACACATAATCAACTCTTCTTCCTTTCACCTTTCACACTTTCTCTTTCTGCCTGTTGCACCTCAAAACTCGGATATTTAAAAATCAAAGGGCGATAGAACACTTAATGGCTCTTCCACCTTCCGCACTTCTGCTTTTCGACCTCGGACTTCGAAAATCGGAAAGGTATATTTTTTCCTTGGAATCCGTCTGCACTTCCTGCCTTCCTACCTCGGACTTTGGAAATCGGAAAACCCACTTTCTTCCTTGTTTTCATGTAATACCCCAGTTTTGACCCCATTTGCATTAAAAGATACATGATGTATATATTGTAATTAATCATGGTGTGGAGCTAAAGGAAAAAGCCCCACCATCGATTTGGTTGTGTTATGTTTCGGCGATTGGAATCCTTGCTGATGGTATATTGTGCTATCTGGCACCTTATAGTTTTGGCATCATGTAAATATGCACTTTAATTAAAATGAAGCCAACCAGTTACGTCAATGCAACCATGATGAAAAGGGAATGATTTTCCTAAGGATGAAGGGGGGGGGGGATTGTTAAACCTTGGGCCAATGGAAAAATCCATGTGTCAGCTATTGAACCCATTTAGTTATCACCCACCCTTTTGAATCACTCACCTTTCCTTGTCTCATCATCCAACTACCACATTTAAAACTGCCGTTGATAGTGGGCAGTTATTGCTGGGTAGTGGTGGGTGGCAGGACTGTCAGTTTTTACCCACACGCACACTCCACCAGTGGAATCCTTCACTTCACATGGGTAGGGAAAGCATGAGGACACTCTCTCCCATTCTCCACTCTTCCATTGTTTTCCCATCTTCACGCAGGGATGGTCGGTTCTCTCGCCTCCTCACGTACAGGTTGGGGTTCTTCATTTTTTTCCCTCACATAGTGAACTAGAAGAGCGTCCTAAGGGGCACAATTCCTGCTATGTGTTTGAATTTGTGGTGTTCGTGAAGGATCCATTCATGATTCCCACTGTGTGTTCATTCACGATTTTTGGTTTGTTGTTGTTCTCCCCATGATTTTTGGTTGATGTTGGTTTCATGCACGATTTGGTTCATTGTGGGTTAAATTACGTTTTTGGGGTTGCTGCTGAGTTGTTTTGGCCACGTTAGGGCCAAGAACAACTTTTGAATCACTTTGCTCAGTTTGAGCTGTGTTTTACCATTTTTGGCTGCCATCAAGTTTCCCTTTCTCTTTCATAGAGATGTGAAATGCTTGACCTTCCTGTGTGTATGAAGTGGTCAATTTTTGGGACTGTATTGGAGTGGAAATGAATTTTTGGTATGCTTGATAAGCCTGGTGTGTTGGGGAACCTCCTAGACAGAGCTAGAGGATTGGCTTTCTTCTCCACAACCCCTAAATAGCACTGGAAGGGAAGTGAGGGCTTGAGGGACTGTGTAGCAGAGAAGGGACTGATTCCTTGTGTCGGGTGTGTGTGGGTATCCTAGAAGTCAGGCTAGTTCTAGAGTAGGTCTAATTATCTCTTCAATGAGACCCCAGCTTAGCATTCAGTGTTTCCCCAATTTCCTGAATAGCCTGATAAACCCAAATGTGTTTACTTGGATGATTTATGTACCTTTGGCTATGTGTGAGCCTGCTTAGTCCCTTATTCCTTGGGGAATCATGCCCAACTCGAGGGTGGCAATGTTGATAAGAGATTGAGGAGCACACTAGCCTATGGTTGGGTGGAACGTTGCAGTGGCGTAGCTAGTTGCGGGATGAATTACTCATAAGATAAGTATTCTTGTCTATTTCATCTCTGCAGTTATATTGATGTCTAATGGATTATGATTAACATGTTGAAGGCTTGAATGTATGTTTTTATTTCGTTGTATGCTTAATAATTATGCATTCCTACATGTTTTACTTCAAATCATTTCAGTTTGTCAGTATTTAATTATTTGCATGTTCATGGGGCTAGTTGCTTGGATGGTTAGTGTATGGTAGCATCCTCTTCGCCGGTCTGAGGGTCATGGACGTTACAGAGTGGTATCAGAGCTCATGTTGTAGCATGGGCCTAAATGGGCCATGAAGAATCAGCTAGCAGAGGTAGGTTTCCCTCTGCCTAGAAGAAATCAGAAGAAATCTATGAATGACAGGAGAAAATTCCAAAATTTTTCCAAGTCCAAAAATTATTGGAGAACTTAGCCTGAAGCTCATCTGATGTAGCAGAGAGCTAGGTGGAAGTCCACTCGATGCACAATGGACATAACTTAGAGATGGAGCAGCAACATCGAGAATCTTCATGAGAAGTCTTCCGATGCGGTGGTGGCAATAGAAGAAAGGGAAGGCTTGCCAGAAGGGAGCTGCAATGGCGACGAAAAATAGAGGAAGTCTGAGTCGATACGTTGGCTAGGTCGGCAAGTTTGAGACGCAACAGTGGCAGCAGAAAATGCATAAGTGAGCTGGTGTGGGTGAAAATTCAAGATTTTCTTCTAAGTGTCAAAATCATTGGAAGCCTTCAGCTAAATACCACTGAAACGTTGGCTCAATTAGTCGAAGGATCATTCGATACAGACCATCGACAACGACGAGGGATAGAGGAAGAGAGAGTTGACAGAGCGATGGGAAAAGGAAGTTGAAGTTGGAACCGCAGTGTCGATGGAGATCACCTGAAGACCATCGAAACGTAGGCGAAAATTAGTTGATGGAATAGACGACAGAGCCGTGGAAGGAAGAAGATAAAAAGAAATTTTGAATTTTTTTGAAGTGTGAGATCATCGAAAGTCTTCAGCTGAAGACCACCGAAACATCGACAGAGATCTCTGGAAGACCGTCGAAACGTCAGAGAAAATTAGATGATCGAGTATCTGACATAGTAGTGGAAGGTAAAGGATGAAGGCGCCGATACGTTGACAGAAAAGAGAAGAAGTCGGAGCCGACGGAGCGGCTGGAAAGGAGAGAAGGCGCCGCAACTGCGGCGGAAGGAAGAGGATGAAAGTCCTGATACATTGGTAGGGAAAGGATGAAGGAATTCTGATGATGCAGAGGATAAAACATGAAGGGAACCTGAAAAGTAAGTTTCGCTGGAAAATTTTCTAAGTATGGAAATCATCGGAAGCTGATCGCTGATGCGGATCCGCAGTGTCGGTGGGGATCTCCTAAAGGACGCTTAAACCTCAGAGAAATTTAGTTGTTTGAGTAGTCGATGCGGTGGCAGAAGGAAGGATAAATTTTTTCTGAAAATTTTTCTAAGTACAGAAAACAACGGAAAAATTTAGATGATCGGTCCACCGACATGTCAGAGAAAATTAGTTGATGGGACTGCCGATGAGCGTTGAAAAAATTTAGTTGAATGGACCACCGATGAGCATCGGAGAAAATTAATTGATTGGACCATGGAAGTGTTAGAAGTTTAGTTGGGAAGAGACCCAATTTAACAAAGGAAAATTTTTGAAGTTTGCAAGCGGGATCTCTCAGCGGATTTCAGCAGCTTTTCAGTGATATTTTCAGCAGTTTCCAGTGGATTTTCAGGGCTGAAAAAGGAATAAAATTATAGGTGGCTGAAGTTGGCTTTCCAGACCAGAATACAGTTATGTGTAAAAGTGCATAAATTTGGTGAAAATCGTCATTTTAGAAGTAGTATGATTCTCACACCCGAAGTCACAATGGAGCAGAAAAGTACGAGTGGTTGTTTGAAAAAAAAAAATGTTGCTGTCAATATGGACAAATCCGAGAATTGCATGCCTAGAGGTAGCAAAGACCATGAAGTCGAACCAGCTGTGATGTGGAAGAGGAATTCCATGAAAAGATGAGGGACTTGACAAGGGAAATTTCCTTAATCCCTGTCTTGCTAACTATATTATATTTTATAAGTTTTGTACATAAAATGTATGAGGATATTCCTTGCATGCATAGGATATTACATATTGGTAAAAGTAGTGGGAATTTTACATGTACAATGAACCACTAATGGTAAATATTGTATTGGTGTTGGTATTGGTGGAAAAACCAATGACACAAGAGCAGGGCTAAAGATGTTGATGATGTCGTTGCACGGGACCATCAACCTTATAAAAAAAGGGATAATGAAACAAGTCCATGAACAAGAAGATGGCGAGCAAATTCTACAATCCTCTGCAAGAGACCGACTAAACTGGTAATGTCAAGGGTGTAAGTAGGATCCATGCAGGTAATGGTTTAATTATGACAATTGCATGGAGTGGTAAAGGCAAGAGATCTCACACCATGCGATTATTTAAAAATTTATGCTACATTCATATAGAAATATATCCTACCCTGTGAATGTTGGTATGAACTTAATAACCAGAACAAGTGAAGACTAGTGGTCTTGATTATAGTAATGCATCCTATATGAGGTAGTCATGGTTAGGCCATAGTATGTTTGAATGCATAGTATTCCTGAATCAATACAAGGTAGCATTGAGTGGATATGCATTAAGAGATTTTATAAATCTTGTAGTTATGCATTGAATGGATGCATATGAAAAGTTTGAGTAAATGTTGTAAATATGCATACATAAGTGTAGGTGAAAATGTTGTGATGCATTGCATGAATGCATCAAGACAGTGCTTGTGTTATCATGACTAACTAATGGCTGAAATAATGAATTGATGATAATTCTAGAACCATTTCAAGAGCTGTTATGAATGCAGGATAGTAAGTGCATAAAGAGGGTAGTCCTGATTGATTGGTTGCCGAAAATGCTCTACGGAAGGGCAAGGTGGTACAAATGATACGCCTATGAAGTAAGGAGTATCTAAAAATTTCATCTAAATTGCATAAATGATGTGACTGTATCTTGCAATTTTAAGTACGATAATGATTAATGTGAAGTAAATGAGTTTTGGTAATATTGATGTGATTAACAGATGGAAGTGTTTTAATTCTATAATTCTGAAAATGCTTTAGTAATTGTTGCAGCAATGAAATGTTATATCCATGGAGACTTACAAAGTATTTGGCTGATTGAAGTTCAGATTTCAGGTAGATTGTTTAGGGCATGGCAATGTGGGTAAGACCACGACAAAATCCGAAATATACCATCTGAAAGGGCCAAACCTCATGAGAAGAGTCTCATGGTTGTGAAATTAGTTTGTATGCAGAATAGGTTGTCAATTTGAACTTGTAAATTTTGGATTTGAGAAATTGCTGACAATTACTAATCACTATTGGCTTTCATAGAATTGTGTCAGGAGGATGTGTTGTAAGTGGATGTTCATGTTATGCTAGTAAGCATAAAATTATAATGGGAACAGTGGTGCTGCTTACAAGAGACCAACAAATGAGGATCACCTCATTGCTAAGAAAATCAATTTCTGTAGTAGACAGAGTTGCAAATTCATATTGAATTTAATTACTAATGCCATTGCTTGGTTATGGAACAATCAAATTTGGATTGTATTAGTAGATAATGATTGACTATTTGGCTACTTGATGAATGTGTTAGGGGTACACATTGCAGGAATACCATGTGTGATGGCCTGCACGAGCCAGAATTCATGGGGAGGTTTCCCCTATCTTGGAAATGGGTTTTGGGTGAAACTCCATTGGGCATTCTGGAAATGTCCAATCTGCACTACATGTTTGGTAAGCAACATGAGTGAGATGGTATAGATTATGTCGGTAAGACATGTGTGGGATATGGAATGTAAAAAGGAGTTGGGATGGAAAACTGAGGGACTGTCAACTCGGAGAAAGGAGCTCCCATTCCTTGTTAACGAAGGAATACTGCATCGACAAATGGATAAGTGTTCCATGACCCTAGCTAAGAATATGCATGTCAAATTGTTAAATTCAATATGAAGAGCATGTTTTGATTTTATTTCCATTATGAAATATTGCTTGAGTATTAATAGGGCCTACATGGCTCACATCAGAAAGGGGTGCACACTTTCCCTATGTCAGGTCATGAAAGGGTTTTCAATATTGACTACACCCTAGGGAGTGGACGCACTCCTGGTGTTTCAATATTTGATAGTGGATGATATGAAATATGTTTACATTTTTAGAGCAATAACGCTGTTGATTTTTCTTATATTGCTTGTGTTGTCAGGCTAAATAGATGCAATTTGGTGTTGCACACTAAAGAGAAAAAGGTAAACGGTTGTTGTGAGGGGTTGTGGTGTAAGCGTTGATGTGTATAAAATGATGTTATGGAGGTTGTGGGGATTTTTATGAGGGAGTTGTGGAGGTTGTGGGGATTTGATGAGGTGTTGTGAAGGTGTTGCTGAAATAGGGCTGTTATATGCCTAGGGTTCCATAGTAGAGCCTTGACCTAGAAATGGTCGTGGTAAAGTTTCCTTCCTAGTAGGCATGAAGGTGTACTAGCTGGAAATTAATTATTTGATGTTGTGGAGCAGCCTACATGCTGACCTAACATCCAATTCCATAGGAAATACCAAGGCTTGCAAAGCAAAGAAGGACCCTGTGGATCAGAGAGGAAACACGCAATATAGATAAGTATTGAATTATCTTGCAACTTCTTGCTTTTGAATATACATGTGTATATGGTTTGGTTATTATATTCTAAGCTCTTGTTAGAGATAAAAACTGATGGGAATAAACTAAACATGTGAATCTATTCAATGTTTGAATATAGGTATCGCTAGGATCGAGGACTATGAGGGCATCCTAGGGGTGCATGTGGACATGTGACTATCCTAAAGAGCTCAAAATGAGCAATAATGAAAAAGGTTCTAGTGGGATTGTGAAGGTCCTAGAAGCCAAGAGTTGTAGACAAACCATGTGGAGAGACTCCATGGTTGAGAGGTTTGGAATAGACCATAGACACCAAGTGTCATGGCCAAAAAGGGTTGGTCCAGCATTCATGGTGAAGTGAAAGAGGCTGAGAGCATGAAATCCATAGTGGTGGTGTGGGTTCTAGAATGGAACAAGACAAAGAGGGAAAAAAAAAATCTTGCTGCTCTCTCTTTCCTTTTTTTTGACTATATATATATATATATACTTATGCATTTAGAAAAATAGAAGATTGTTGAATGCATGTATGGCTGGAAATATAATGTGTTTGTTTGCTTAAAATAAATTATGAATGCTGGAACAGTTAATTCCCTATCAAATACTGGACATGAATGAACTCATGTGCCTGTTGGGAAAGCCTAAAAAGTATGAAATTATTATGAATAAGACTTGGACCACCCATGTCAGTCGGGAAATTGATTGACTGGTTTTCATGATTATATTATGCTTGGCCTAACAAAATTGCAATGGTGCATTTTGTAGGTGAGAAAAGTGAAATCCAGTTGTGCACATTGATCATGGCAGCATACCAAAAGTTGTTGGACTTGGATGGAAGTCTCCTTCAAACAATTTCCAAGACCCAAGAAAATATTGGAGAGACGCTCAAGATACAGAAAAGGCAGAATGAGATGAACCACCATATTCTGCAGGATTCTATTGGTTTGTAAAAGGAGGTAAAAATCCTTCTGGGAGCAATCCGTAAGGGAAAGGAAGGTGGATCAATGATGGGGTATTCATCCAATCGGTCCATTAAGAAACGTTGCAGGCATGAAGACTCAAAGAAAATTGAGCAGGTAAAGATGAAGCAGCCAATGAAATGTTGGAAATGTGGAGGATATCATTATCGCTAGAACTGCCCAACAAGGGAACATATAGAGGGTAGCATCCAAAAGGTTCCTAGACTTGGGGATGAGCCGAAAGCTGAGAACCAGCAGGAGAATATTGAGGAAGCCAAGGAGCTTGGTCCTGAAAGTTCAAAGTAAATAATTAAACGTGGGACAGATATGCAAAATTTTGAAATTTTGGACGTGTAAATTGTATATGTATTCCTAGGTATTGGAACACCGAGGATGGTGTTATTCCAAGGGTGAGGGGATTGTAATACCCTAGTTTTGACCCCGCTTGCATTAAAAGATACATGATGTATATATTTTAATTAATCATGGTGTGGAGCTAAAGGAAAAATCCCCACCATCGATTTGGTTGTGTTATGTTTCGACGATTGGAATCGTTGTCGATGGTATATCGTGCTATCCGACACCTTATAGTTTTGGCATCATGTAAATATGCACTTTAATTAAAATGAACCCAACCAGATACGTCAATGCAACCATGATGAAAAGGACATGATTTTACTAAGGATAAAGTGGGGGATTGTTAAAACTTGGGCCAATGGGAAAAGACATGTGTCAACTATTGAACCCATTTAGTTGTCACCCACTCTTTTGAATCACTCACCTTTCCTTGTCTCATCGGCCAACGTCCACATTTAAAAATGTTGTTGATAGTGGGCAGTTATTATTGGGTAGTGGTGGGTGGAAGGACTATCATTCCTTGCCCACACGCACACTCCACCAGCGGACTCCTTTACTTCACATGGGTAGGGAAAGCATGAGGACACTCTCTTCCATTCTCCACTCTTCCATTGTTTTCCCATCTTCACGTAGGGGCGGTCGGTTCTTTCATCTCCTCACGTACAGGTTGGGGTTCTTCATTTGTTTTCCTTACACAATGAACTGGAAGAGCGGCTTGAGGGGAACGATTCATGCTGTGTGTCTAAAGTTGTGGTGTTCATGAAGGATCCATTCACAATTCCTGCTGTGTGTTCATTCACGATTTTTGGTTTGTTGTTGTTCTCCCCATGATTTTTGGTTGATGTTGGTTTCATCCACGATTTGGTTCGTTGTGGGTTAAATTACATTTTTGGGGTTGATGCTGAGTTGTTTTGGCCATGTTAGGGCCAAGAACAACTTTGGAATCACTTTTCTCAGTTTGAGTTGCGTTTTACCATTTTTGGCTGCCATCGAGTTTCCCTTTCTCTTTCACAGAGATGTGAAATGCTTGACCTTCCTGTTTGTATGAAGTGGTCGGTTTTTGGGACTATATTGGAGTGGAAATGAAGTTTTGGTATGCTTGATAATATTGGTGTGTTAGGGAACCTCTTAGACAGAGTTAGAGGACTGGATTTCTTCTCCACAACCCCTAAATAGCACTGGAAGGGAAGTGAGGGCCTGAGGGACTGTGTAGCAGAGAAGGGACCGATTCCTTGTGTCGGGTGTGTGTGGGTGTCCTAGAAATCAGGCTAGTTCTGGAGTAGGTGTCCTTAGGTCTTCAATGAGACCCCAACTTAGCATTCAGTGTTTCCCCAATTTCCTAAATAGCCTGATAAACCCAACTGTGTTGACTTGGATGATGTGTGTACCTTTGGCTATGTGTGAGCCTTCTTAGTCCCTTATTCCTTGGGGAATCATGCCCAGCTCAGGGGTGGCAGTGTTGCTGAGAGATTAAGGAGCACATCGACATATGGTTGGGTGGAATGTTGCAACGACGTAGCTGGTTGCGGGATGAATTACTCATAAGATAAGTATTCTTGTCTATTTCATCTTTGTAGTTATATTGATGTCTAATGGATTATGATGAACATGTTGAAGGCTTGAATGTATGTTTTTCTTCCATTGTATGCTGAATAATTATGCATTCCTGCATGTTTTACTTCAAAGAATTTCAGTTTGTCAGTATTTAATTATTTGCATGTTCATGGGGCTAGTTGCCCAGATGGTTAGTGTATGGTAGCGTCCTCTTTGCCAGTCTGAGGGTCGGGGACATTACATTTCAACTACCCTTTCCACCCTCTGCCTTCCACCTTCCACAAGTGGATCCCGGGGGTGCGGAAACAGTAAAAGTATGCACTATGCAACTTTTGCTCTTTCGGTTTCCACCTTCCACCTCTCGCGGGTGGATTCCAAGGGACAGAAACTGAATGATTCTTACCGTAGTTGGATTTTTGGCCCTATAATAGGCTTCTAGCCTCCATGAACTGAGGAAAATGTGTCACAAAAACATAAGGAATGTACGGAAGTAAAATGTAAGAAAACATACCAAAAGTAAACTTCTGCTTAGACATAAAAAATCCTTCAACATGATCATAATAACTCATAAGCAAATACATGGCATAAACACGCATAACATAGATACTTATCTTGATGATTAAGTTTTCCTGCAACTAGCTATGTCACTACAACGTTCCACCCAAACATAGGCTAGTGTGTTCATTAATCTGTCAACACAATGCCACCCTTGAGCTGGGCATGAATTCCATAAGAAACTAGGGAACAACATACTTACACACAGCTCGACCAAAGGACACACACAGTCAAGCCAACATTTATTTAGGTTTACCAAACTATACAACCAAGCCAACACCAATTTGGGTTTGTTAAGTTGCAGGCACACAATCCAAACATTGTTGGGTTTATCAGACTATTCACAGTCAATCCAACAATCAGTTTAAGGACCAACCAAGACAACATATGGGTTATCAGGATACCAATCAAGCCATCCTTCAAGTTGGGTTTATCAGGCTGTCCAACTAAAGACTACTCACAAGCCCAAACACAACAAGACACATCCAACCCAACATATGGGTTTATCAGGCTACTAGCGAAGCCATTCTTCAAGTTGGGTTTATCAGGATTCTAAGGCAGTGGAAAAGAAGAACTTCTAAGCTAGCGATCTCATCCACAAAGCTAAGGACACCTTCACAATATCTATATGGCCTGGAATCCATGTTGCCTACACACCCAACACAAGGAAGTGTCCCCTTCTATGCCCCATAGTCCCTCGGGCTACACCTTCCCTTCTAGTGCTCTTCAAGATGTGCAGAGCATATTCACTAGCCACTCTTATCCTATTATGAGGTTCCACACTAGGTTTATCAAGCACATTCTACATCTCTTCCACTCCTATTCCTGACATATAGTTCAGACCTAAACCAGGATGCACATATCATAGCAAACCACAATGTCAACATAGCAAAAACATGTTTCCACTCACTTTGCGACAGAGGACACCATTGCATAAAAATGCTAGGGAAAACCACGGTTGACCACTCTTTCTCATAAAATAGAGTGATCTCCACTGCTCATTTGTTCATCAAAACAAAGGATACCCCTGAACCTTTGCATGGCTGAGGATGGTAAACAACAGATGAACAACCCATAACAAAACTTGGTTCTACTAGAAGAATGAACACAACATGCATGAACAGAAGAATGTCTCTCCCTAGAAGGCTCCACAAACACCGTGAATGAACCCAACATTCAATGTGACTCGAGGACGAGGGAACATGTACGCATTCCCAAGCGGGTTTACTTCCTGCAAAATCAAGAACGCAACCTACCAGGTTGCAGACCTACAGACTTGCAGGATTTCTCATTCAATCCATCAGACTGCCATGCCTTGCTCTACCCAAGATATTAACTACCTCAACCAACTTCTTGAAGAAATTTATGATTTAGGACAAAGGAAAAAAGTAGCTAAGGGTTCATGGGTTTCCCCATTGACATCTGGTCACACCCTATCGGATCAGGAGTTTGACTAACTCCCCTCCCTATCCCTTTTAGAATCATACCCCCACCTCTTTCACGTTTCAGTTCCATAGCTAGCTGTGGTATTTTTATTAATTTGCATAGTTACATGATATATCAAAATATATATTGTGCTTGACTTAGCATTATCACCATAGGTATCAACCTTGATCACCTATTCACAAAACACTAGATCAGTGACAGGGCCTTGGTCTTGAGCTCCGCAGCCATGATCTCAATAATATATCTATCATGTACAATTCAATACCAAGGGGTCAAAACCAGGGTATTACAATCCCCTTCCCATTACAACAATACTGTACTCAGTGCTTTACAAATTGAAAAAAAATGTTACACTATCACTATCTCAGTGCTCTGCAAAATTGAAAAAAAATGGATGTGCTAATCACATGGAATCCTCTAGCTCCCATGTAGCCTCTTCGGGACTGTAGTGTTCCCATTGCACCTTTAGCTGTGCTATGGCTCGATTTAAGAGCACGGTGACCTTCCTGTCGAGGATGCACAATGGATCGGTTCGGAAATCTCCCTCGGGTTCCACCTGAATCACATCCCAATCAATCACATGGTAAGGATCATGTACATATTTCTTAAGCAAAGAAACATGAAAAAAATTATGAGCTCTTGTGCTAGCAGGAAATGCAAGTCTATATGCAACTGACCCTATTCTTTCAAGCACTTCAAACAACCCACAGTATCTACGAGACATCTTGGAACAAATTCCAAGATTCAAGGAACTCTTCCTTTCCCTCACTCTGAATTAAACATGATCCCAACACTGAACTCTGTCCCACCCTATGCTTATAAGCATATATTTTCTATCTGTCCCAACTTCTTTCAGATTCTGCCTGATCTTTGCAACCTCCTGCTCCATCTCCTTGAGAAATTCTGGACCAAGCACAATATTCTTCACTGGATTATCCCAAGTCACAGGTGTCCTACACCTTCTTCCATACAAAGCTTCATAAGGACTCATTCCCAAGGAATATGCTTGTTGTCCATTATTATAAGCAAACTCTACCAAGTGCAAATAATCTTCCCACTTGGTTGGTTTGTCCATCACATACATGTGAAGCATGTCTTCCAGCACTTGATTCACTCTCTCTATCTGTCCATCAGTTTGAGGATGGTAGGCAGCGCTGAAGTTCAACTTTGTACCCAAATCTGCAAACAAACCCTTCCAAAATTTTGAAGTGAACTTAGGATCTCTATTAGAGATTATTTCCTTAGGAAATCTATGCAATTTGAAAATTTCCTTCATGAATATTTTTGCAATAACATCAGTCTTATAAGTGGACTTGAATGGTATAAAATGTACTGCCTTTGCCAACTTTTCCACCACAACCATGATGGAATCATGTTTTCTCTAAGTCAATGGAAATCCTGTGATATAATCCATGGAAATAACTTCCCATTTCCATTCTATAATTGACAAAGGATTCAAAAAACATGCTAGGTGTTGATGCTCAACCTTCACATGCAAACATTTCATGCACTTTGAAATATACTTAGCAATTTCCTTCTTCATTCCTGGTCAAAAATACTGCTTTCTGGCTGTAGAATTTGTCTTTTGATATCCCGAGTGACCAAAATACAGAGTTAGATGGATCACATCCATTAAAACACTCTCAAATCTACTACATTTGGAATATAAATTATATTTTTATAAGTAATAAGTCCATCTTCTTCCAATTTATATCCTTCATACCTCTTCTCAAGGCTTTGCTGCTGCAACTTGTTTTTTATCTGCACATACATTTCATCTTCAACAGTATGATTAACAATCTGCTGTCTCAAATCTGATTGGAAAATAATAAGATATTCCAAGTGAATTTCATGCACCTTCCGGCTGAGTGCATTAGCCACTTTGTTTTCTTTTCCCTTAATGTGTTTGATTTCAAAATCAATCTCACACAAGAAATCCAACCATCTAGTTTTCCTAGCATTTAAAGTAGGCTGCTCAAACAAATATTTCAGACCAGAGTGGTCTTTCCTTAACTCAAACTTTATGCACATTAAGTAATGCCTCCACATATTGAGAGCATGTACTATGGCTGCAAGTTTTAAATCATGAGTGGCATAGTTCTTCTCATGATCCTTCAACTTTCTTGACTCATAACATACGACGTGGTTGTCTTGCATAAGAACTCCTTCAGTCTTTGACCACATGCATTAGCACAAACGACAAAATATTTCTTTGGGTCTGCAATTTTTAGAACTGGTGCACTTGTGAGAAGATTCTTCAACTGTTGGAATCTCTCCTCACATCTTTGTGTCCATACAAACTTTATCCCCTTCTTTTTCAAATAAGTGATGGATGTGAAAACTTGGAGAATCCCTCAATGAATCTCCTATAGTAACCTACAAGGCCCATAAAATATCTTAGATTTGTCAGATTCCTTGGGGTAGGCCAATTCATAATGGCTTCAATATTTTCAGGTCCACTCATATACCCTCATATGAGATTATGCGACCCAAATAGTGAATCCTTTCTTTATAGAAGCCACACTTTTTCAACTTTGCATACAACTTATGATCCTTGAGTAATTGAAATGCCAATCTCTTATGTTCTTCATGCTCTTCCTCACTCTTAGAATAAATAAGAATGTCATTAAGGAAACAAAGAACAAACTTGTCCAAATACCCGTTGAACAAAATATTCATAAGGCACATAAATGTAGCTGGTGCATTTCTGAGACCAAAGGGTACCACTATAAACTCATAATGTCCATACCTTGTTCTGAAGGATCTCTTATGAATGTATTCTTCCTTGATTCTTACCTGATGGTAACCAGAACTCAAGTCAATCTTGTAAAATACCTTTTCTCCTCTCATTTGATCAAAGAGGTCATCACTCATAGGAAAAGGGTATTTTTTCTTCATAATGATCTTGTTCAGATGTCTATAATCAATACACAATCTAAGTGTACCATCTTTCTTCTTCACAAACAGAACTATTTCTCCCCAAGGAGACACACTCGGCCTGATGTACTTCTTCTCCAACAACTCTTGCAGCTGCATATTCAGTTCTAGCATTTCTGGTGAACTCATCCTGGAGGGTATCTTAGACACTGGTGTTTCTCCTGGCATAAGTTCAATTGTGAAATCAATGTCCCTCTTTGGAGGAGGCCTTGGAATCCCATCAGAAAAAACATCCCTGAATTCCTGCAACACATGAAAGTAATCTAGCCTAGGAGTTCCATTCTTTACTGCCTCCAACACATGGTCTGCATACACTCTACAACCTTTCCTACATAACTTCTTCAGTTGCATGACTGAAATCTGCCTAACAGAAATCACCTTTGGAATGCCTTTCACAACCTTTAGGTTTCCTTCTTCATCCAAGCACTCAAAAGTTTTGTTGTAACAATCAATATTTACTCTGTGTGCTTCCAACCAATCCATTCCAATGAGAACATCATAGGAACTAAGTGGTATAACATTCAGATATACAAAAGTGACCAATCCATTCATAATCAATGGCCACTTCACTAACCTTTCTCTTAGTCCCAGAGGCTACCTGAACTGACCATGATTTGCTATGCTTTAACTTCTTAAAGGCACAAATATCAACAACTCTAGGAGTGATATAACTGTGAGCAGATCTAGGGTCAATCAAAACAGAAACATATAGCTCAACAATCTTACCTGCAACTACAACCGCAGTTGATTGATGATATGTCTGGCAGTCCTCCTGTCAAAACCCCAAATTTTCACAAAAATTTAAAATTTTGAGATAACATAATGCTAAATATGTGGTTTACTAACAGCTAATGGTTAGCAGAAAATGAAACAGTCAAACGATTAATATTACACATTTTCAAATTACGTTAACTAAAGAAGCTTCTTTTTCATAACGTAAATAAGATTTACTTGCATACTATTTTTCTTTTAGTTTACTAATGAGTCTACTTTATGGCAAGTAGGTGGAATCTAACTTTGAATCCTGGGCTTACTTAGTATTTATGCTAATGCAGACAGATTGCTGGTTCTTACAGGTTCACAGGTACGATCGAACAAGTAGACGTTTTAAATTCATAAATTATCAAGAAGTGTTTCTGTTTGCAAAATAATATGCTAGTAAATAAGCTGATAATTTTCAAGCAACTTCAATGAGGTAAAGTAGTTTATCTTTTCTAGTTTTTCTTGTAAGCAGAGTTCAAATAAACAGGTTCCTTTCTTTATCAATCTTAGCGACACCAAAGATACTTATTGTGAACTCTAAGCTCGTAATCTTTGTTGTATATTCATTTCTATTTTAACATGCTTAACTTGCAAATGTTATACTTATTCTTATTTATTTTTAGTCATGGAAGAGCTTCTATCAATATTGATAGTAAAGATTCTCAATTGAATATATGTTTTGATTTTATTTTTAAATTACTAGTTATGGAAGTTATTAACCTGTTTCTGGTATGTAAAAGCCAGTTGTTCACTAACAAGTTATCAATTTTCTTACTTACATTAACATTGTACTGCATGTATGATTGTAACCACATACATTATCGTATTATTTACTAAAATACCAAACTGATCGTTATTTACATTCTGTAGAGAAACTTACTGCCGATAAAACTCCTTGATATTATAATCTTGAATATTGTAAAAAATAACTGCATCATTTCAGATGGAATACTGTTTTCCCTTACTTCCTAAGTCTAAGTCAATCAGTGTCGTTCCAATGATTATAGACTTGATCAAGGTTATTCCATTGTAATTTTATTATTACCATAATGCCTCTGTTACATTAAATTAATTTCTATAGTAACTATTATGGTAGATCTTTCTACTATGATCAAAATTCTACCCTATGCTAAGTACAGGTTATCTTGAACAATCACAAACTATCTTGTCCAATATAAACAATTATGGTAAATTACTAGCATTGATAGGTCGAGAATCAACTAGAGTCTATGAAAGTTTAAACCAAAGTCGAACTATGTAAAAGTCATGCTTATAAACTTTTACTATGCTATTCAACTCCATAAATTATAACCATTCGAGTTGTTTGTTTATAAGTGATAAGTTTGGATTATAAAACATTATTACTTAACATTGTCTTGCAATTAAATAAATCTACTTATAGATAGAAAGGTTCTAAGAAAAATTGACTTTGGGATATCCAAAAGATTAAGTGGTTACCACCTTTCCCTAGGTCAACGTTATCATATTATTGTTTTACCCAAACGCCCAAAATCGAGCTATCAAACATTATGATATAAATGATATATGATTAACGATGGGATATATATATATGCATACATCATAGTTCATGCAATGTTTGAGAAAAATCATTGTTTTAATAATTGGATGAATGAACCGCAGGTGGACTTTGGAATCTACCCACACATGGTTTGAATTATTTGAGGGCACGTGGTCACCTCCTTTCTGTGTATTAGAGATATAAAACTCTTGCAACCCTAATCGCTTTGTCATTCTCCCTCTGAAGTTCACTCTAGCCTTCGGGCTGCTCTGCAAGGTTTCATGGCGGTCATGAGTGTTCTTCCTGTTCTAGCTTGCTCCAAAACTTAGGTTTAACGTTGATGTAGTCTTTGTTGTTCGATCTTGTTTCCAATCCTTATTAGCCATGGGTTTTACTATGTGAGAGTTTACTGGTTTGTTTGCACTTGGCTCGCAGCCTGTCCTTAGCTTCATCTTGCCTTCCCCATGGTTTGTCACTGCGGTGAGAAGCTAAGCTTCATTGTTGTTAGTTGTGCTCCATCGACGTCGTAGGGTTTGGGATTTTGTATGTGCTATATGCAGTTGGTGACAGTATTTTCGCTAGATTATTCGTTACTCTTTATTAAAGGTAAATATTTAGTTTTCTTTTCAAAATAGAAGACTCACAGTAAAGTTATGTTTACAGTAGGGTTTACAATAGAAAAATAGTTTTGTAATTAACGCTCAATATTGTGCTCTCCATGCAGGAACTTGTGACTAATTCTTGCAACCCGTGACGAAGGTAATGCCGGTTGTCTTCGAGGGTTCGTGGCTCCAATCCAGTAATACCCTGGGTTCAACAAATGGGTTCTTACCCTTCTTGTAACAGGGTTGTCGATGGTGAAACCTCGAGCTTGGAAGCTTGTCCAGTTTCGCCATTAGATATATGGTTTTCTTGTTTTTAAAAGTTGTTGGTTCTATTATGTTTATAAACCCTGGCTATGTCGTTGGTTAGTCCCGGCCTTGAGTTGGGTGTTGTAATTAGTTAAATTTTTAGCCTTACGACCTATCAATGTAATACATTGGTTTTTATCTTCGAGCTCAGTCTCATTTTGTAGTGATACTGTATGGTGACTCTATGTAAGTTAGGGTTTTCCCTAACCAAATGTTAATAAAGAATATTACTGTCTACTATATTTTGTGTATAGATTATTGTTATTATTCAATACTGTAACTAAGTCATAGTGTATAATTTATAAAATTAACCTATGTGTTCAGAATGAACAAACTAGGGTTTTCCTAAATGAAATCCTTGTCTAACTGAATTCTTCAATTCAATAATAATAGGATTCTGCTATTTGTTAATTCGATTAAATTAATATTATTATAGGTGTGTTGTGACAGGATATTTTTAAGTTGTATCTGTACATATATTTTCGGAAAGGACTGTAACCAGTTTATAGTAGTTTAATTGTTTATTGATAAAATAATCCAAGTAAATGGATTGTAGCTTAAATGTTTTTATTTGTAAAAATAAATTTGGTTTAGGGTTTCGGCCCTGTAGTTTATCTTTACAGGTATAAACCTATTTGATAATTATAAAACAATTCTTTACATAGACATATATTTATTTTTATATTAGTTATAAATCATAATCTCATTGTTTTTACTTACTAAACTGATAGGTAGAATTTACTCAAAGTTCTTTGAAAAGATAAGCATAGATTATGTAACTTAGTTTGTTATTTATAATTTAAGTACTTCTAATATAACCCTACTTAGTTTATAGTAACTGTTATTCTTAGATTAGTAGATATTATTAGAAAATAAACTATATGATTAGTAGTTTATTTCTTTACTGAACTGAATGTAAACATTGCAACTCGACTGTGATTTTTCTGCTGCATTTCAATCGGTTACTAAGTGAACACAGAAAAATATAAACCTTTCATAACACAGTTTAACCTCCATAATATTTTAAATTGAATAAAATTAATCTACTATCTCTAATTACACAATCTTTTCTACTAGGATATTTTCTTAACATATTAATCCTTCTACCTGTACTAGATTACTGCTATTTATTTTCCAATATATTTACATAAATAAGCTTGTTAAAACAATAAACATAGATAACCAGATCATTATTCTTTTTAATAATAGCCTACATACTGAAATAAATTACTCTGCTACTACGAAATGCAGAACCATATCTATTCTATTCAGTCTCTTAACATTTTCTTTCATTTACTATAAATACGCTATCTGTGCTGGAGTGCAGCCTGGTCCTTCTAGGTGTGGAAAAACACAAATTAGAATTATTTTCCATTCTAACACGTTACTTTTCAAATTAATTTCTTCAATAATCTAAAAAAGATTACTAACTTCTAACATTTTAGAAACTGAATATTTAACATTCCTTTAACAATCAGATTCAGATTTATCTATCTAACACAATAAAACAAAATAATGTAGAACCTGATTAGGATAGACGACAACAGTGTTAGGAGGCCGTTCCTCCCTACCAAACTCCTGGAGAGCGCTCAAACAATGCTTCCTTAGGACCCCCGATCCTGTTCCTGGTCTTCTTAGCTGAGAACTGGTGGAGCATGCAAACAATAGACTATTCCAATAAATCAGTAAAACACGCTACACTCAGCAGTAAGATCTTTCAGCTTAAAATCTGCACCAGATCACTCAGTAGTTATCCCCTCAAACTCTTTCCACAATTCCCTTCCATTGAATTTATCTGAAGTACATTCACCTGAATGATCACTTCTCTAGAATGAGCAGCCTTAGCTCTCTTCAATGTGAATTTTTATAAAGATTGCCTAGGTCTTTTGGGTCAGTTTTCATTAATTGAGCCACCTTCTCTGATTCCACTTTCTTGGGGAATCATGACCCCAAATGTAGGGAGGTTTCCACTTGCAACATTTGGAATTGGTTTGAGGATGTTGCCACATGTATGTTTGCTCTCCACCCAGTCTCCTCCACCAATTTGAATAGTAAACACTCTTTTAACAGCTCTCCTAAGCTGTTGTCTCCTCCTTTATTTATTTATAATAAAAATATTCAGAATTACCTTAAATATCCTTGACTCTGCTGAGTCATCAATTACAACTTAGCATAAAATTTAACATATTGTCCTCAAATAAAATAAAATAAAATAATATTGTTTTTGAAAAATTAGGGCATGTGACATACACACCCCCCTAAAGTATAACATCGTCCTCGATGTTATTTATTCTTCGTCCTTAGAATTCCCCTAGAACAGAATTGGATATGCATCTTGCATATTACTTTCCAATTCCCAGGTGGCTTCCTATGGACTAAGGTGCTTCCATTGCACCTTCAACTGACCAATGGTGCGGTTTTGAAGTGTGATCTCCCTCCGCCCGAGGATACAGTTTGGTTCCACCAGAAAATATCCTTCTGGTTCCATCTATACATCATTCCAGTTAACCACATGAGTAGCATCATGAACATATTTCTTTAATAAAGAAATGTGAAAAACATTATGTACTCTTAAATTTGGTGGTAATGCTAATTGATAAGCTACTTGTCCAATCCTGGACAGTATTTCAAATGGACCACAGTAACGAGGTGCTAGTTTTACACAACTTCCCAATCTCAGAGAGCTATTTTTGGGCCTCACCTTAATGAACACATGTTCACCTACTTGAAACTCCTTTGGAGTTCTTTTAAGTTCTACTTGACTTTTCTGTCGATCCTGTGCAACATTCAGATTACCTTGTACCTACTTTACAATTTCTTCCATTTCCTTTAATAGTTTAGGACCTAATACTAATCTATCCATCGGATTACTCCAAGAGATAGGAGTATTACATTTCCTTCCATACAAGATTTCAAAAGGACTAAATCTGGTTGATGCCTGATAATTATTATTATAAGAAAATTCTACTAGATGCAAATAACCCTCCCATTTATCTGGCTGGTCTTTCACATACATTCTTAATAAATCTTCTAGTACTTGGTTTACTCCTTTAGTTTTTCCATCTATTTGAGGATGGAACGAAGTACTAAAATTTAGTGTAGTGTTTAATCCTTTAAAGAAAGATTTCCAAAAGTTACATGTAAATTTAGGATCTCTATCTAAGATTATGACTTTCGATATTCCATGCAGTCGAAAAATCTATTTTAGAAAGATGTCAGCTATATTTGCAGCTTTATACGTAGTTTTAACAGGTATAAAGTGAGCTGGTTTACTTAATTTATTGACCACTACCATGATAGAATCATTTAAATTCTGATTTTTAGGCAGTCCAGTAATAAAATTGAGACTAATTATCTCCCATTTCCAGCTAGGAATGGGTAATGGCTGAAGTAATCCAGCTGGGTGTTGATGTTCAATTTTCACCTGCTGACATTCAAAACACCTAGCGATATACTATGCTAATTCAGTCTTTATATTTGGCCAAAAATATTCTTTTCTTAACATAGTTATAGTCTTTTGATAGCCTGGATGACCTGAATATGGAGTTTTATGGATTTCATCCAAAATTAATAACTTAACTTTAGGTACGTTAGGTACATACATTCTGTCTTTACACAGTAAAAATTCTTTTGTATTCAAACTATACCCTTTACTTAAGCTTTCTATGGGATTTTCTTTTGTTTTAGCTTGTAAGTTTTGGTAAATTTCATCTTGATCTATCCTTGCTTTAAGCTGTTCATCTAGATCTGTTGCATAAGTGCTAATAAGTGCTATGAAGTTTAGCCTTGCATTCCTACTTAATGCATCGACAACTTTATTTTCTTTACCTTTAATGTGCTGAGTTTCGAAATCATACTCACTTAGAAAAGCTAGCCACCTAGCTTGTCTGGCATTTATATTAGCCTGATCTAGCAGATATTTTAGTCCTTTATTATCATTCATTAAAATAAATTTTCTGCCAATTAGGTGATGACGCCACATCTTTAGAGCATATATAACAACAACTAATTCCAAATCATAAGTTGCATAATTCTTTTCATGAATCTTTAATTTCCTAGACTCATAGGCAATAACATGCCCTTCTTGAGTCAGAACACTGCCTAAACCATCATTGCAGGCATCAGTGCACACTACAAATTCTTTATTTGGATCAGCTATTCTTAAAATAGGTGTGCTGGTTAATAAAGTTTTTAACTTTTTAAAGCTTTCCTCACATTTCTGGTTCCAATCAAATTTCTTTCCTTTCTTCTGCAAAGAAGTTATCAGATTCATGATTCTCGAAAAACCTTCAATGAACCTCCGATAATAACCGGTAATTCCCATGAAGGATCGAACATCAATTACATCCTTAGGAACCGACCAATCTTCAATCGCCTTTATCTTTTTCGTGATCTACTGAAATCCCTTCCTTAGTCACCACATGTCCTAAGTACTGAATCTTATCCTTGAAGAAATCACATTTACTAAACTTTACAAAGAGCTGATGATCTTGTAACTCTTGCAAAACAATTTTTAAATGTTCTTTATGTTCTTCTTCAGTTTTTGAATAGATTAATATGTCGTCGATGAACACAACCACAAACTTATCTAGATACTTATGCATAACATTGTTCATTAAACACATAAAAACAGTTGGGGCATTAGTGAGCCTAAATGGCATGACTACAAACTCTTAACGACCATATCGAGTCCTAAAAGTTGTTTTAAAGATATCTTCATCTTTAATCCTAACTTGGTGATATCCAGACCTTAAATCAATTTTTGAAAACACCGTGGCTCCATGTAGTTGATCAAACAGATCATCTATGTGGGGAAATGAGTATCTATTTTTAATAGTCATCTTATTCAACTGACGGTAATCTATGCAAAGTCGCATGGTTTCGTCCTTTTTCTTAACGAAGATGACAGGTGCCCCCCTAGGGAGACACACTAGGTCGAATATACTTTTTATCAATAAGTTCTTTTAATTGTGACTTTAATTCATTAAGTTCAAGTATGTTCATTCGATAAGGTGCCTTTGAGCTGGGTATTGCACCAGGTACTAGCTCAATGGTAAATTCTAGTTCCCTTTTCATAGGTAATCTCAGAATTTCTTCTGGAAATACATCAGCATACTCTCTTAAAACCGGTATATCTTCCAATTTTAATTTGTCTGTCTTATTTAGATTTTCCTCATCAGTTATTGTTATTGTATAAACTTTACAACCCTTCCTAACATCCCTCTTAAGATGTAGAGCATAAATTTGCCTTATGGTTGTTTTTCTAGGGATTCCCTTTACACTTATTAGTTTTCCATCATTGTTTACACATGTAAAGGTTTTATCATAACAATTTAAAATTACCCTATGTTGTTCTAACCAATCCATACCGATGAGTAAGTCACAAGAACCAAGAGGTAATACATTAAGCTTTAAAACAGTTTCAAATTGATCCATAAATAATGCACATTCTTTTACAAAACAAGTTACCTTCCTTTTAGCACCAGTGGCTAATTGAACCAACCAAGAATTTTCAAATTTTTCAATAGGTAACTTACATTTTTCTACCATTTTAGGTGAAATATAACCAAGACTAGCTCCTGGATCAATTAAAATAGTTATAGAGGTTTGGTTTATCATACCTTCTACTTCCACCATGGAAGTTTGATATTCTGCTTGTCGATTCTCCAAGGCTGCATTGATTCTGGGCATAGTCCTCGCTAACTCTCCAACAGTCATCTCTTCCTGTATAGTATGGATATTACTGACAGTCTTTTTCTGATTAGGACAGACTGAGGCATAATGTGGGCCATTACACTCCCAACACTTTATAGGTTCTTTGCGTTCAAAGTTCTTGGTGTAATTACCATGGTTATTAGCAAATTCTTTACCCTTGGAATTATTCTGATTGCTTGGTGAATTATTCTTATTCCCTTGGAAATTCTTGTTAGGAAAATTTCTGGCCTTATTGTTTTTAGAATTCCTATTGGCCACAAATACTTTCTTCTTTTGATCATAATGGTTATTATTCTTCTTGGCCTTCCAGTTGGCCATGATTTCCTTCTTTTGATTCTGTTCATAATAGAAGTTGGCTTTCCTCATTGCTTCTTCCAAAGTTTTTGGATTGTCATACTCAATCTTGTCCTTAACATGATAAGGTAGACAGCTGAGGAATCGTTGTACCTTTTTTTTTTCATCTACAAGGTATGGCACATACCTAAGAAGACTTAAAAACTTGCTCTTTAGATCTTTCATAGTCATTGATCCTAATTTAAGCTCATTGAATTCTTTTGCTCTCTCTTCATAGTACTGCTCGGACAGAAATTTCCTTTTAAAGTACCTCTTGAAGGTAGTCAAATTTACGTTCTTCTCTTTTATTCCCTTCACTCTCTTCAAGTCCTGCCACCAAATATCAACCTTTCCTGATAGATTGTAGATTGCCATTCTAGCCTTTAATTGGTTAGGATAGTTATAAATATGGAAGTACTTCTTCATCCTAGATAACTAGGATTCCGCTTCCTCCCCCTTCTCAGTCTCTCCGTTGAATGTTGGTGGTTTAATACTTTTAAATTCCCCAGAAATTTCCTCATAGGGTTTATATTTTCTCTTTTTAGTAGAATGGTTATCATCACTACTATCACTAGTGGAATGAAAATTATGTTGATCGCCAAACACCTTTGAAAATGAGCTGCTTTCATTTTTAGTCTGTTTAATCTTCTTATATTTATGTTGATGACTTGTATCTTCTGATTTAGCTCTTTTAACCCTACCCTCAGTTTGAAGCCTTTATGTTTGAATCTGATTCAGCTCCTCCTGAGCCCTCAGAATCCTTTCATTCTCTTGTTTTACAAATTCCATTTCAGATTTTAAGTCTTTTACTGCTTGTAAAAGTTCTGAGGAGTTAGTGGTTATTAGATATTATTGTATAGGGGCTCTTGGTAAGTTTTCTGGTTCAGTAAATGGAGATTCCTCTTTCGCATATTCCTCCAGCCTTTCCATACCTCTTGTTAAACTTCAAAAACAATTTCTCTGTTGAATAACATTTAAAAGAAAATACATTAGCAGAATAATTCAAAATCAGTGTTTCATAAAAGCTAGTTGGGTTTCATCAAGGCCTAGTGTTTGAACCTTGTGCTCTGATACCACATGTCAAAACCCCAAATTTTCAAAAAAATTTAAAATTTTGAGATAACATAAAATCTTGAATATGCGGTTTACTAACAGCTAATGGTTAGCAGAAAATGAAACAGTCCAATGATTAATATTACACATTTTCAAATTATGTTAACTAAAGTAGTTGCTTTTTGGTAACGTAAATAAGATTTACTTGCATACTTTTTTTCTTTTAGTTTACTAATGAGTCTACTTTATGGCAAGTAGGTGGAATCTAACTTTGAATCCTGGGCTTTGGTGGAATCTGTCAAACTCTGCAACCTGGCAACATTTGACTGATGTTGCTCTTCTTGAGCTTTAATCAGGCTTCTCATGGTGGCTGTAATGTATGGAAGGGTTTCTTGAAATATTATTTCTATTAGACTCTGTCTCAACATTTCCCACTCAAACATTCCCCCCCATAGCATCTTCCCCATTCTCATAGGGACTCTGAGAATCATACATGTTGTAGGTTCTCATGGCTGAGTCAAAACCAACTCTTTTTCCAATCTGCAAAATGTGTTAACACATCATTTGTTAGCTGCATAATAAAATCAGAAGTAAAAACCATTTACCAACAACTCTGTTAACTGTTTGACTTGGCCCATTAAGGCCCAATGCTGTAACTGTAAGCTCTGATACCAATCTGTAACGTCCCCATACCCAATAATGCAGATAAATTAAAATCTTTACTTCAAGAACCCTTGTTCTCCTTCGAAACATAGGATATGGATGTTAAAACACACTTCAACCTTCATTATCACGCTCATAAACCACTGTAAAAGTCGCTCCACCCTTGACAGATCCCTTCTGTGTCTAGAATGATCATTTCCACACTGGACCTGTCTTTTCGCAGTCTATGTTCCGCACTTCTGCTTTCCTCCCTTCCGACCTCGAAAGTTGGAATTAGAAAAATAGAGCTCAACGAGAATAGTTGTAGCTAGGAAAAATCCCTAGCTACGTGCAGTTGCACCTACCTTCCATCTATAGGATGGAAGGATAGAGTCAAGTGGATGAAAGAAAACCTACAACAAGTTGTTAGAGAGAACCCATGGAGAACCTGCAACATAACTTCAGAAGTCACAACATATGTATCAAAATAATCTATAAAATGAGAACTAACAGCAGAAATAAAATCAAATTCCTTCTAGATTTGGTTTCAAATGGGGCCACCATGCCCTGGCTCAGGAAGCTACCTCTCTACTAGGTTGGGTGGTATGGAGCAATGCTCAACATACATGAAGTTTAGCTAGTGGAGAAAATGGAGTGAGAGGGATGAATAGCTAGAATGATGGTTTCTCAAGGCACTCATACGGGTAGAGTAATGGTAGGAAGAGAATGAGTGTCACCGAGAGTGACCCCCACCCCTTTATTTATAGTTTTTTTCTTTGCTTTAGGGTTTTTAGACCTTGGTCAAGGTTTTTATCCTTTTTCACCCCTTTCTTAGCTCTTTTGGGGTTTTTAGGCCCCTTTTAGGGGTTTTATCCCATTTTTGAAGGCTTTAGCCCCTTTGTGAGATATTTTGGCTCTTTTATGGGTTTTAAAGCCTTTTTTATGTTTTTTGAGCCTTTGAGGGGAAAGCATAGGTTACATAAGGGTGTGGGAGTCAATTAGGGTTATGAAATGGATGTCTTCATGTGGTGTAGGATATATGGAGCAAGTCAGGTTATTTTTTGGGTTAACAGATTCCCCCCTGATGCATGAGGGAAGGAGCTCATCGTATAGCCGACAGACATCATAGGATTTTCTTTGGAGAGGCGGTGCTTCCTGGTTCAGGACATGGTGGCTTTGGTTTTTGTATTAATGTTAGTTCCCATCAATGGGTACATGTATATGGATGAGGTGGGCATCCTCATGCTCGTAACAATGTCAAAATAATAATGTGATCCAGGCTCCTAAATGCAAGAGTCGATCATATACAACTGGTGTTACATAATGGTGGTCTCAATAAGAGGATGAACACAGTACTGATATGAAGAGTTGATATATCGGGCCCATGGAATTCTCATGAAATGCTATATCTTCATAACTAGTGGTCTCCTAGATATGGAGAGGTACATAACTATAAGGACTCACCGACGGAGAGTCAGAGTCCATGTTGTACAATATGCCACATCAATTATAAATCTATACAGAAGCACTGCTATGGGGCTTCTAAACACTGTCTCCAACATAATCTAGAAATCATAAGGGACATGAACCTGTCTAGGTCCCTTCATAGGCTCACCAATGTGCTAGAGTCAGGTGACACCCAGGGTCTTCGACTAAATACTGCATGGACCAATACCATGTACAAATCTAAATGGTGCGATGATGTAGCTGGAGTCGAGCATGTGAGACACAACCATCTTGAGAGGCACTAAGGACTCCTATCAAGTGTTCCAAGGAACTCATCAATGAGGTTAATGAAACCAGTATATGGGGGCCTATGGGTATATCCTCTGGAATAGATGTGTTGTCGTCGATAGAGGGAGACCTACAACTGACCAAGGAAATGGCATTTCCTTGGCCAGAAAGCATGAGGGAGATAACCAGAGGTGTGAGAAAATCTTGGTATTGACACACTGAATGGGGAACATGGGAAAGGATCACGGGGGACTCAAACTTCCTTTGTTCAGAGTATGATGGCAAGGTTGACCTGGCAGCAAATGAAATTGTCTCAAGGGAGGGGGATCATAGTTGTTATACCGGGAATGTAATTGCAGATGGGAAATACTTGGGGGAGGTAGACACTTTTGGTATTCATGGGATCCAAGGTAGACTCATTGCAGAATACTCTGAACAAAGGTGACCCAAAGGGGGAATGTTGTCGAACTGTAACACATGGGGTGGTTCCAAAAGACACTGTTGTGGTACGATCTTGTGGATTTTGAGTGAGCCCGAGAAAGTAAATGCTCGATGGTGATTTCAATTTTAGAGAGTCTGAAAGCATGAAGAAGAGTCTAATGGGGTCTCTTTTTCGTTGATAGTCTCCTGTGCCTGAAAAAGGTTAAAAGTGTACATAGGATATATCACCCATCCTTTGAGGGGGTGGGAGACTTCTTTACAGTTGGTAGTCCAATCAGGCTAGAAAAGGATAAACCTGTATTGAATGTACGGTAATTCAAAGACTTTTATAAGCATGAATGAAACCAAGTTTGCTCAGTGATATTTTCTTGATGAGAAGGCTGGAAAAGAGCTTAAACACAACCCAAGGTGAGATTTTTGTAGAGTTCGTTCCCAATGCCCAAGAAAGCATAAAAGGATGCAGAGGGAAATGTTCTTGGCTTGAATGTGCCAAGGTGGTCCTTTACATATGGTAGTATACATAGTCTGTAAAAGGAGATAAACGAGACGATGTAGATTCCCTTTTCTATACTTTAATGAGCGAGAAAGAAAGCAAAGGTGCTATGCAATCTTTTCATTCTTTTAGGAGTTAGAAAAGAGCTGAACAGAAACTTCATTATGGTCAACCAAGTCGAGGGCACTAGTGGTGCCCCATTGTGGGACAATGAAAGGTATTCAAAGGTGACCAACCATGAAACATGGATGGAGTACATGGCTCTTTAACATACCGATACATGCACTAGACGGTTCGTGATAGAGGCACGCAATCCAATGTGGCAGAGGCATGCAAATTGAGGTGACCTCTAGTAATAGGTCCAGAGAATTAGTGTATTAAACATGAGATTTTGTACTTGTGAAATCACAGGAAGGATTATCGCAAATTGTCTATGTGTTGTGCTTGCTTCTGTGACCGAGCAATAAGGTTGTCCAAATAAACCAACATGATGTGGATGAGATCACAAAAGCAATACGTCATGGCACACTGGAAGGTGGCTCCGACATTTTTAAAACCAAAGGGAATTAATCGATATGTGAATGTGCCCCAAGGGGTGGTGAACACGGTCTTGTACCGGTCTTCATTCCGGATATGAATTTGGTTATATCCAGAAAAACCATCCATGAAGGAAAATACCTCATGTCCAACACATGTGTCAATGATTTGGTCAATGAACGGTGTTGGAAAATTGTCTTTGGGACAAGCCAGATTCAAATCCTGAAAGTTCATGCAAACCTACATGGTGCCCTGTTTTTTGTTCACAGGAACAGGGTTGGAAACCCAAGTGGTGTATATGATGGGATAGATGAAACCGACCGTGCGCAGTTTGTCTATTTCTTCTTTAACCGCAACAACTTTGGAAGGGTATATGGGCCTCTAATTTTGGAGGACATGTACCACATCTAGACATGTTTTGATGTGGTGCTCCATGATTGATGAATCCATGCCTGGCATCTCGGTGTATGACCATGTGAAGATGTCGTAGAATTCTTGAAAAAGTGCTTTGTAGGAAGCGACTTCCTCAGGAGAGCATGATGCCCCCAACATGATTTCTTCAACAATCTTAGGTTTGGTTGAGATGTTGATCTTGATGGTAGGGGATATATTGGCAATGTTCCCCTCTTCAAAGGCATCTGGTGCCTAAATTGGGTTTTTGAACAATTCAACTTTCCCGTGGATGAAATCTTTGGTTTCAACTGAAAACTGATTAGATAACAACACATGTTCTTCGGGGATGAAGAATGAGCAGTGGTGCATATCGTCCCAAGGGTATTCAAGAATGGTTAAAGCCTCAAGTATATCTTCATTGTTGCTAAAACAATGATTAGATAGGGCTGTGGGATCATTGATGGTTTCGAAAGTGGAAGGGTCATTGGGGTTGGATATCATGTAAATGGTCGGGGTGCTTGAGGAAGGTGTTAGAGGGTGGATTT
Source organism: Pseudotsuga menziesii (assembly GCA_001517045.1). NCBI lineage: Eukaryota > Viridiplantae > Streptophyta > Pinopsida > Pinales > Pinaceae > Pseudotsuga > Pseudotsuga menziesii. Next base: position 51,912 of record LPNX011062667.1, read on the forward strand.
CCTCAATAACGGTGATCTTGAATTCAAGTGAGTGTTTTCGAAGATTACTAAGAGTGGTCCAAAACTTGGCTAGGTCTTGGAAGTGGTGAGAATAATGTCCATAAAAACCACAAAGGGTGCATGCTTATTTTGTCCTCAACGACTTGTTCTTGGCCTTTGGCATACTCGAAAGGTCGACCATTGGGGCGTTTTCTGTCGTATCCATGGCATCTAAGTGTGCACAAAGGAAGGGGATCTCTGGATAGTTTTGGGTTGCATGACCTTGTATGTCACACACAGTGCATGGTGGGATTTTCTGAGGTTCAACAGTTGCTTTGGCATTTTTTCCCCTAGCTCTCTTTGGGTGGGGTGGGGCTGGTACCGGTGTAGAAGGTGGTTTCTGTAGGCCGGGAGTGGGGAGTGTGTCGACCACGATGGGATGAACGGGGGTCAACATGACTTGGGGAATTGGGGGTTGAGTCGATGGTTCGAGTTACCACACAGAGATCCCTAATGTGAAATTGGGTAAGTTTAGGGTAGCCATCACTGGCTTGCTCATAATGCTGGGTGGAGAGAAAAGGAAAGGAATTGTATGGACTAGGAGAGAGCCCCAGTAATTTCCCGGCGACTACATTTGAGGTTGCGTCTACGGATGGGGTTGTGAGTGCATATGGGGCTATGACTGCAAATGGGGATGCGGTTGTGGATGGAGCTGCAGCTGCAATTGGGGTTTGGGTGCAACGGTGCTGAATGAGAGAATGCATAAATCCACAGTCTCGCTTGGTGCCGGTGGAGGTGGTACCAAGGTGAAGGAAGCCATCATGGAAGTGTCGGTGAACAACCCGGGGCCTACTACCAATAAAGATGGGGTGTCCACACTATAAAAGGTGATATCAACACTAGGGATAACATTGGATGGTGCTATTGGCCCCTGCAGATTGTGGTAATTTAGTTGGTCCACCCTCACGATCTTCCTGTCATGAGGGAACATCATAAGGAGGAACACAGTGGATGCCACGACTCTCATGGTAGATCTGTCCCAAGAGAAGGTTAGAGTCCAACTATGCATTGACCACCTAGTTAATCAACACCATTTTTCTGGCTAATGATATGGGAACGTGTGGGAGGATTCCTTGAGATTTTGTGGGGTGGCCATCATAAGAATGCAGAGTAGTAGTGGATGGTTGGAGGAGAGGGGATCCAAGTTTCTTCCAGACCAATGTGGACATGATGCAAGTTGATGCCCCTTTGTCTACACTGAAGCCATGCAATACCAAATTATAAATGGATACCAAAATTTGGAAGGCAATGGTTTATGGAATTCTGGGCTCTCTATTTTTCCAAATCAAAAGTGATCATTTTGGAGTCGGAGGGGTCTACGGCACCGAGGGAAGCTAATAAAGATTTTCATTGTGTTGGGCCTATTTTAAGAACTTTGAGAGTAGACATGGCTATAGGTGGCTGGGCCAAGTCATCAATGATGCTATAGTTCACTATAGCTCTAGCCGTGGCATTGTTGGCAACTCGTCGCATGGGGGGGGCATGGGGGAAAAGGGGGTAAGTGAAGAGGTATGTTGGTTGTGTTGGATGTGGATGTTGCTGATGGGTTAGTAGGTTTAGTATTGGATCCATACTGATTTCAATGGGTATGCAAATTGACCTCTTCAGTTTTCATGGCTAGCAGGTGGTGAACACCTGTCTTTGTTGGCAGAGGTGCAATGGGTGTTGTGGGAGCAGGTTGGGGAGTAGCTGTGGTTGATACTAGTCCTTGAAGTGGTAACAATTTTTGGAGCATCATGGGTGGAGGGCATGGTGGTGCTGGATTAGGTTGGGATTGAGTTTCCATGTTGGTACCGTGCTGAGCTTCGTTCTGGAGAACCTGCTTGGTGCGGGCCATGAGGGGGCATTCATGTGTATTGTGACCATAGACATCGCATAGTTTGCACGTCTGATTCGTTCGTAACGAGGAATTTCATCTAGGTGGGTTGGGTTGTTGTGGATTTTGAGCCGACTGGTTTGTTCTGGTGTTACTGGGAGGATTCATTTGTTGGCCACCTCCTTGCAGTTGGTTTTTTCCCCGGTTCCTAGCTCGGTTTTTTCTTCCTTTCCCTTGTTGGTTGGGACGATTCTGTTGGGAAAAAAATTGTCCCAAGGGTGTTGGTGGGGCTGGGGAGGGGGATGAAACGAATTGCACAGGTGGTGCATAGTAGACTAGGAGAGCTGGGGGGGCTACAAATTCATCCATTTGTCCCGAATATTGTTGTGCTGACCAAGCTGGAGTCTGTACGAGCTGTGCGTAGGAGGTTGTGGCTCCAGAATGAGACATCAGCCTTGAGTAGTCGGGAGGTTGGTTAGGGTGGGAAACACTCATGGTGTTACTTGGCTGCATTGGGATCATAAGAGGTGGCGCATGGTACTATGGGTGATGGGAAACTGAACCTACTGCAACATGGGATGCCCCCAGTATGTTGTGGTGGTAGGTACCGGCACAAGGAGCGTCAAGAAGAATGGTGTACAGGTATCCTAACTGAGCATAAATTAAATCAAATTGTTGTGCCTTTAGGATGGCCTCTTCCTCATACTAGGGGTGCTAAGAGGAGACGTAATTAGTTATGGGTGGTAGCAAGGTCTTTAAAAACCAATTGAGGAATATCCTATCTTCCAGCTAAATCTTGCACAAGCTTCTGTGTCGTCTCCATTCATGGATGTGGTCGGTTATGTGAGTTGTCATATTTTGGTGGTAAGCTAGGAGTATCTCCACACCCTTGTCATAGCGGACAGGGAGTTGGAAATACTGTAGGAACATGAAGGGTTAAGAGTTGAAGCTTGGGTAGGCGGCTTGCAGAAGCTCAATGTACCACTTGGTTGCGGCACCTGTGAGGGTGCACTAGAATAGCCTAAGTCTGATTGAGTCATCCATGATGTTGTTTGATGAGCACCATAGATGAAATGTCATGATATGGTTTTGGGGGAACTCCCCTGTCTTCCCTTCAAACTTTGGGATGTCTGATGGGAGCTTAGTTGGCATAGGAGGCTAGTGTGATTGGTGGTATATTGGGTCATTGGTTAATCTAGCCAAATTAGGCAAGTTGAGGTGTGCCATGAATGGGATATTAGCCCCAAGGCTAGTGTGGGAGGGGTTGACATTGGCGCCGGATTTTGCACGAACTTGGTGTCCTTGCATGATTGGGGGCACCTAAAGTTGACTTCCTCTGACAAGGATAGTCAGGATGGTGTTGGATGGGCCATTTCCCCCAGGTATGAGAGGTGGTATTGTGGTACCAACTAGGCCACTACCCCTAGGTGTGAATGGGGGCACCATGGGAATGACAGGGCCACTTCCACTAGGTGTAAATGGTGGTATAGTAGTAAAGATGGGGGTTGGTGTGTGTTCGCTACTAATGGGAAACTGACTTATGATGGTATGCGCCATGGCACTAGGACCACCAACAGGGATGTTGGTGATGAGGTGAGGCATGGACATGGGTCCGTTTCCGCTTACCCCTCTAGAGAAAGGATCCAGGTTTGTGCCAACCATGGGGCTAGACAGTGCAGTATGAAAGTGTGGCTCAATTTGGTATGAACCAAGTTAGATTCAGAGGCTCTGTGGCCTTCTGATGGTGAAGAGGGTTTTCAAGTATGGTCTCGATGGTGCTGGTTTAAAGGTCCAAACTAAGGGAATTCCCCCCTGAGATGAGAGGAGGAACATGATGGACCAATGGTGTCTTTTTGGTAGTAACCGATAATGAAGATCTGGACCACAGTTTAATGGATTCCTAGTGGCTTGCAGGTTGTTGCTCGACCACCAAGACTGCCAGAAGATAACTCTTGGCCTTTTCCTCACAGGTTTTACTAGTCATTCGGAAGGGGTCATTGGCCCATTTTGCTTGGAAATTCCTCTCGTTGGCTATCTACTTTGGGGTTCCCGTGGTACTCCTCACAATGAGTTTTAGGGCATAGCTCAAGCACCCACAGTTAAGGAATTCAAGGTCTTATTTCCTCAAACTGTAATTTTTTTTGATTTAGAGTAAAGTGATTGATTCTAGAGGTTCGCTCAGCATCCTGAACCAAGTTTGGTTGGATTAAGTGGTGTGGTTGTGTCCATTTTAAGTGTCTGAGTAATGTTTTAAATTATTTTCCACAATTTATATGGTTAGCAGTTGTCTCTAGTTTTCTATTTATATTGGACAATGGGAAACCTATAATGTGTAAAAACCAGTAAAGCTAAAACAGAATTGAACATGTGACTATTTAATTGAGTGAATGTAAATCTGTACCATGTCTACCTTTATCTTCTATTCCTATTTGGCCAAGGAAGAGTGTTGGGCTCTCATCAAAGTGGGAACAATCCCACTCATAGATCTATAGGCCCTTCCTTAAGTACAAGGTTTCTCAACAGAGAGGACGTGAATGCCATGAGACCCCCCATGGTCTCCACCCGCTCTAGCTTCTAAGTCACTTGTTTTTAATGGTTGGGAGAAATGACAAGAATAGGTTCCTATTAATATGCTTTCTCAACCCTCTGTCTTATCTCAGAATACCTTAGAGGGTGATGACTGAGTAGAGGAGGAAGGGCTGGGCAAGGAGGTTGATTTCCACTAACTTTTTAAGATTTGAAATAAAAGAACTATGCAAAAATATAACCAATAATTTGACATATTTTTTACTTGCAAATAGATAACCACACAAACAATCGAACTAAAAAAATACTTGCAATAAAAGCCAGGCTACTGGACAGAGGCGACTGAGCCTCACAGACAGTCCAAATAGAAGCAAACAGGGAATCCGAAAAGTAGAAAGTTTACAATGTTAATACACAACATTTAAAAACGGATCGCGCACCTGTAGAAGACATGTTTTTGCAGGTAGGATTGTGATAAAATCGTGAGAAATTAGCTCAAACGGTTGAAAACCCACTTCTAAAACATGCCCATTTACCCCTGATGGTAGAGATATTTGTGAATTTATCAACAGTTTCGGAGGAAAATGTGACCGAATAGAGGTGAATTTCCATAAATTAAATTCGACCGTTTTCCATAGTTGAACGATTTGCAAATATGGGGATTATCAAAGGACGACTGATAGTAACTGGTACTGTGGCTCAATGAAAGAAACTAGAAAGAAATGACAGTAAATAAAATGAAAGAAAACTACTGATCAAATATTTAAAATCTATAAAGACTACTAAACTCCAAGATCCTGTGGGATCGACCCGGCGGAGTTGCCAAACTGTAGCTGGGCAAAATCCCTAGCTATGTGCAGTTGCACCTACCTTCCATTTATAGGACAAAAGGATAGAGTCAAGTGGATGAATTAAAATCTGCAACAATTTGTTAGAGAGAACCCATGGACAACCTGCAACACAACTTCAGAAGTCACAGCATATGTATCAAAATAATCTATAAAACGAGAACTAACAACATAAATAAAGTCATATGCCTTCTAGCTTTGGTTTCAAATAGGGCCACCATGCCCTAGCTCAGGAAGCTACCTCCCTACTAGGTTGGGTGATATGGATCAATGCTCAATCTACAAGAATTTTGGCTAGTGGAGAAAATGGAGTAAGAGGGATGAATGGCTTGAGAATGAGGGGTTTCTCAAGGCACTCATACGGGCATAGTAACAGTAGGAAGAGAATGAGTGTGTTGAGAGTGACCCCCACCCCTTTATTTATATCTTTTTTCTTCACTTTAGGATTTTTAGCCCTTGGTCATGGTTTTAATCCCTTTTTAGGGTTTTAAGCCCTTTTCACCCCTTTCTTAGCTCTTTTGGGGGTTTTTAGGCCCCTTTTAGGGGTTTTAGCCCCTTTTTGAAGGCTTTAGCCCGTTTGTGAGCTATTTTGGCTCTTTTATGGGGTTTTAAGCCCTTTTTATGTTTTTTAAGCCTTTGAGGGGAAAGCATAGGTTACATAAGGGTGTGGGGCTCAATAAGGGTTATGAAATGGATGTCTTCATGTGGTGTAGGCCATATGGAGCAAGTTGGGTTATTTTTTGGGTTAACAATACTTAAAATCCATTATTACTTCCACCTCCTACACTTTCGATCTCCACCTTTCACCCTCGAAGATCAGAAATCAGAAGCATAATGTGGGACGGTAACAATGAAACACTCTTCCACCTTTTTCCATCTGCACTTCCGCTTTCCGCCTTTCGCACCTAAGAACTCAGAAATCAGAAACTTAATGTGTGATGGAACATTTAATGACCCTTCCACCTTCTGCCTTCTACACCTTTAATTTTTCCCTTCCACACTTTAGAACTTGGAAATCAGAAACTCAAAGTTCAGAGGAGAATTTAAAGACTCTTCCGCCTTTCGCACTTCCACTTTCCTCCTTCTGCACTTCAGAACTTAGAAATTGGAAACTCAAAGTGCGATAGAACACTTAATTGAATCTTCTGGCTTCTACACTTCCATTTTACACCTTCCTCACTTCGAAACTCAGAAATTGGAAACTCAAAGTGTGACATAACACTTAATCGGCTCTTCCACCTTCCTCCTTCCGCACTTTCGCTTTCCGCCTTCCGCACCTTGGAACTTAGAAATTGGAAACTTAAAGGGAGACACAAGACTTAATAGCTCTTCAGTATTTTTCCTTTCGCAATTCTACTTTCCACTTTCCGACCTTGGACTTCAGAAATTAGAAAGCTATCTTTTTGACTTAGAATCTTTCTGCTCTTTCGACTTCCAGCTTCTGACCTCGGACTTAGGAAATCGAAAAACCCACTTTCTTCCTTGTTTTCAACTTCCCTTTCCACCCTCTGCCTTCCACCTGCACATGGATCTCAGGGTGCAACACAAAACAAATATGTCCTTTTCAACTTTTCATCTTCTAGTTTCCTCCTTTCGCAAGCGGATTCCAAGTGGAGGAAACTCAACGATTCGTACCTTAGCTGCAATTTTGGCCCTGTAATAGGCTTCTAGCCGCCATGAACTTAGGCAAATGCATCGCAAAAACACAAGGCATGTATGTAAGTAAAATGCAGGAAAACATAAGAGAAGAAAACTTCTACTTAGCCATAAAAAAGCCTTCAACATGATCATAATAGCTCATAAGCAAATACATGGCATAAACAAGCATAACAAAGATTCTTATCTTAATTATTAAGCTATCCCACAACTAGCTATGTCGCTACAATGTTCCACCCAACCATAGGCTAGTGTGCATTAATTTCTCAACACACTTCCACCCCTGATATGGGAATGACTTCCACAAGGAACTAGGGAAAAAAATACTTACACACATCTAGACCAAAGCACACACAAAGTCAAGCCAACCTTCAGTTGGGTTTATCAGACTGTCCAACCATTCAAACTCCAAGTTGGGTTTGTTAGGATGCAGGAATACAAGCCAAACACTGCTGGGTTTATCAAACTATTCACAGTCAAGCCAACAATTAGTTTAAGGACCAACCAAGACAACATATGGGTTTATCAGGATACCAGCCAAGCCATCCTTCAAGTTGGGTTTATCAGGTTGTCCAGCCAAGGACTACTAACAATCCCAAACACACCAAGACATAGCCAATCCAACAGATGGTTTTTATCAGGATACTAGCCAAGCCATCCTTCAAGTTGGTTTTATCAGGATGCTAATATAGTGGAAATGAAAAAATACTAAGATAGTGAGCTCATCCATGGAGCTAAGGACACCTTCACAAGGAAGTGTCCCCTTCTCTTCCCCACAATACCTCGGGCTACACCTTCCCTTCCAGTGCTCTTCAGGATGTGCAGAGTAGATTCACCAACCAATCTTATCCTATTGTGAGGTTCCACACTAGGTTTATCAAGCACATTCTATGTCTCTTCCACTCCTAATCCTGGCATACATTTTAGACCTGAATGAGGGTGCACATATCACATCAAACCACAATGTCAACACAGCAAAACCAAGCTTCCACTCACTCTATGATAGAGGAGACCATTACATAACAATGATAGGGAAAACCATAGATGACCACTCTTTCTCATAAAATCTAGCGATCTCCATTGCTCATTTGTTTAGAAAAAAAAAGGAGACCCCTGAACCTCTATGCGTCTGAGGATAGTAAACAATAGGTGAACAACCCAGAACAAAACACAGTTCTTCTAGTAGGATGAATGCACAATGCGAACTAATAGAAGAATGATTCTCCTTAGTAGGCTCCACGAATAGCGTGAATGAACCCAACGTTTAGTGTGAATTAGGGATGAGGGAACGTGCATGCATTTGTAGGTGGGTCTACTTGCTGCAAAAGAAATAACATGACCTCCCAAGCTACAGACCTGCAGACTTCCAGGATTGCTCATTCAAGCCATCAGACTGCCATGCCTTACTCTACCCAAGGCATTAACTACCTCAACCAACTTCTAGAAGAAATTGATGATTGAGGACAGAGGAAAAAAGTAGCTAAGGGTTCATGGGTTTCCCCATTGACATTTGGTCACACCCTATTGGCTCAAAAGTTTTAAAAACTCCCCTCCCTATCCTTTGTGGAATCATGCTCCCACCTCTTTCACGTTTCAGTTCCATAACTAGTTGTGGTATTTTTATTAATTTGCATTGTTACATGATATATCAAAATATATACTATGCTTGACTTAGCACTATCACCATAGGTATCAACCTTCATCACCTATTCACAAAACACCAGATCAATGATAGGGCCTTGGCCTTGAGATCCTTTCCATGATCTCAATAATATATACATCATGTACAATTTAATACTAAGGGGTCAAAACTGGGGTATTACAATCCCCTCCCCTTACAACAACACTATCCTCAATGCTTTACAAATTGAACAAAAATGCTACACTGGCACTATCTCAGTGCTTTCCAAATTTGAGGATGTGCCAATCGCATTGCATCCTCCAAATCCCATGTAGCCTCTTCAGGACTGTAGTGCTCCCATTTCACCTTTACCTGTCCTATGGCTCTATTCTGGATCATGGTGAACTTACTGTTGAGGATGCATAATGGATCAGTTTGAAAATATCCCTCAGGTTCCAGCTGAATCACATCCCAATCAATCACATGGTTAGGATCATGTACATATTTCTTAAGCAAAGAAACATGAAAAAAATTATGAGCTCTAGTGCTAGCAGGAAATGCAATTCTATATGCAACTGGCCCTATTGTTTCAAGCACTTCAAACGACCCACAGTATCTAGGACATAGCTTGGCACAACTTCCAACCTTCAAGGAACTCTTCATTTCCCTCACTCTAAGGTAAAAATGATCCCCAACACTGAAATCTCTGTCCACCCTATGCTTATCAGCATAGATTTTCTGTCTGTCATGGGATGCTTTCAGATTGTGCCTGATCTTTGCAACCTCCTGATCCATCACCTTGAGAAATTCTAGACCAAGCACAATCCTGTTGATTGGATTATCCCAATTCACAGGTGTCCTACACCTTCTTCCATACAAAGATTCATAAGGACTCATTCCCAAGGATGCTTGTTTCCCATTATTATAAGAAAAATCTACCAAGTGAAAATAATCTTCCCACTTGGTTGGTTTGTCCATCACATACATGCGAAGCATTTCTTCCAGAACTTGATCCACTCTCTTTATCTGTCCATCAGTCTGAGGATGGTAGACAGTGTCTAAGTTCAACTTTGTACCCAAATATGCAAACAAACCCTTCCAAAAATTGGAAGTGAACGTAGGATCTCTTTCAGATATTATTGCCTTAGGGAATCCATGCAATTTGAAAATCTCTTTCATGAATATTTTGCAATAGCATCAGTCTTATAAGTGGACTTGACTGGTATAAAATGTGCTTCCTTTGTCAACTTCTCCACCACAACCATGATGGAATCATATTGTCTCCAAGTCATTGGCAATCTTGTGATAAAATCCATGGAAATAACTTCCCATTTCCTTTCTGGAATTGGCAAAGTCTGCAACAAACCTATTGGGTGTTGATTCTAAACCTTCACCTGCTAACATTTCATGCACTTTGAAATATACTCAACAATGTCCTTCTTCATTCCTGGACAAAAATACCGCTTTCTCACTGTAGCAATTGTCTTCTAATATCTTGGGTGACCAGAATATGGAATCTAATGGATCTTATCCATAACAACCCTCCTCAAATTGGCTACATTTGGAATGTAAATTCTGGTTTTATAAGTAATAAGTCCATCTTCTTCCAATTTATATCCTTCATACCCATTCTCAATACTTTGCTGCCGCAACTTGTTTTTTATATACACATTCATTTCATCTTCAGAAGTTTGATTAACAATCTGCTGTCTCAAATATGATTGGAAAATACTAAGAGATGCCAAGTGCATTTCGTGCAACTTCTGGTTGAGTGCATCAACCAATTTGTTTTCTTTTCCCTTTATGTCTTTGATTTTAAAATCAAACTCACACAAGAACTCCAACCATCTAGCTTGCCTAGCATTTAAAGTAGTCTGCTCAAACAAATATTTCAGACCACCATGGTTTGTCTTTAACTCAAAATTTCTGCCCATTAAGTAACGCCTCCACATCTTGAGAGCATGTACTATGGCTACAAGTTCTAAATCATGAGTGGCATATTTATTCTCATGATGCTTCAACTTTATTGACTTGTAACATACCACATGGTTGTCTTGCATAAGAACCCCTCCAAGCCTCGACGACATGCATCAGTACACACCACAAAATATTTCTATGGGTCTTCAATTTTTAGAACTGGTGCACTTGTGAGAAGATTATTCAACTACTAGAATCTCTCCTCACATCTTGGTGTTCATTCAATATTTATGCCCTTCTTTTGCAAAGAAGTGATGGAATGTGCAACCTTGGAGAATCCCTCAATGAATCTCTCGTAGTAACCTGCAAGGACCATAAAATATCTTACATCTATCACATTCCTTGGAGTAGGCCGATTCATAATGGCCTCAATATTTTCAGGGTCCATAGATATACCCTCACCTGAGATAATGTGACCCAAATAGGGAATCCTATCTTTATAGAAGTCACACTTGCTCAACTTTGCTTACATCTTATGCTCCCTGCGAAATTGCAATGCCAATATCATATGTTCTTCATGCTCTTCCTCATTTTTATAATAAATAAGAATGTCATTAAGGAAAAAAAGAAAAAACTTGTCCAAATACCTGCCGAAGAAACTGTTCATAAGGCACATAAATGTAGCAGGTGCATTTGTGAGACCAAAGGGTACCACTACAAACTCATAATGTCCATACCTTGTTCTGAAGGCTGTCTTATGAATATATTAATCCTTGATTCTTACATGATGGTAACCAGACCTCAGGTCAATTTTGGAAAATACCTTTTCTCCTCTCATTTCATCAAAGAGGTCATCAATCCTAGGAAAAGGGTATTTGTTCTTCACAACAACTTTGTTTAGCCATCTGTAATCAATACACAGCCTGAGTGTACCATCTTTCTTCTTCACAAACATAATTGGTTCTCCCCAAGGAGACACAATTGTCCTGATGTACTTATTCTCCAACAACTCTTGTAGCTGCATCTTCAACTCTAACATTTCTGGTGTACTCATCCTGTAGGGTGTCTTGGACACAGGTGATGCTCCTGGCACAAGTTCAATTGTGAAATCAATGCCCATCTGTGGAGGAAACCCTATAATCTCATCACGAAAAACATCTCTGAATTCCTACAACACATGAAAGTCCTCTAGCCTAGGAGTTCCAGTCTCTGTTTCCTCCAACACATGGGATTCATACACTTTGAAACCTTTCCTATAGAACTTCTTCAGCTGCATGGCTGAAATATGCCTAGCATAAATCACCTTTGGAATTCCTTTCACAACCTTTAGGTTTCCTTCTTCACCCAAGCACTCAAAAGTCTTGTTGTAACAATCAATCTTTACTTTGCGTGCTTCCAGCCATTCCATTCCAATGAGAACATCATAGGAACCAAGTGGTAGAACATTCTTATCTACAAAAGTAACCAATCCATTCATAACCAATGGCCACTTCACTAAACTTTCTCTTAGTCCCAGTGGCTAGTTGAACTAACCATGATTTGCTATACTTTAACTTCTTAAAGGCACAAATATCAACAAATATAGGAGTGATATAACTGTGAGTAGATACAGGTATAATGAAAACATAAACATATTTTTCAGCAATCTTACCTACAACTTCAACCATAGTTGAGTGATGATCTTCCTAGCGGTCCTCCAGTGTTGCATAAATCCTAGGGACAGTTCTTGTGACTCGACCCACTGTTTTAGCTTCTTGAATGTTGTAAGCTGGCCTTACATTCCCATTCTCAAGTGGAAAATACCTACATATATGGGGTCCTCCACATTTCCAACATTAGACAAGTTCCCTATTTTGTTGTGGATCTCTTGGATTTTCTCCCACCACTCTAGCTAGCTTACTCACAGCTTGTGATGGCTGCTTCTTCTGATTCCTGAAGTTAGAAGGTATGAAAACTTTCTTCCTTTCCTAATACTTCTCATTTCTCTTGTCCTTCCATTCCTTATGGTAATAAGGTTTTCCCTTGCTTTGCTCATAGCAATACTTAGCTTTCCTGATGGCCCCTTCTATATTTCTAGGCTCATCAAACTCAATTCTATCTATGTATGCTTGAGGTATCCCACTCAGAAAATGTTGTATTTTCACTTTATCATCCTTAATGTACTTGACATACCTCAACAAATCCAAGAACTTATTTGCATACTCTTCCATGGTCTTCTGTCCCAATCTCATTTCATGAAATTATTTGATATTGTCATCATAGTACCTATTAGAGAGGTATTTATGCTTGAAATACTTCTTGAACTGTTTACACACAACATTTTTGTCATTGATTTTCCTCAGCTGCCTAAGGTGCTCCCACCATATGGATTCCCTTCCATTCCCGAGTAGTTTTGTACTTGGAAGTATTTCTTCATCCCAAGAAGCCAAGCTTCAGCTTCTTGGCCAGTCTTTATCTCACCATTAAAGGTAGGAGGTATTTCCTTTTTAAACTCATCCCATGAACTGTTTCTATAGCGTGTATTTATATTATCTCTGTGAGATGAAGAACTGGAACCCCTAGTGGATCCCTCAGAGTCAAATGACCCATTAGAATATTTATTTCTTCTTCTGGTACCTCTTTTGCTTCCCTCTGGATGTATTGCGCAATGCCCAGTACTCATCTGCCTTTGGATGTCTGTCAAACTCTGCAACATGGAGGAATTCATCTGATGCTGCTCTTCCTGAGCTTTAATCAAGCTTCTCATGTTGGCTACAATGTTTGGTGGGGTTTCTTGAAATATTATGCCATTAGAATCTATCTCATCATTTTCCACTCGAACATTTTCCCCCATAGCATCTTCCCCGTTCTCATAGGGACTCCGCACATTATACACGTCGTAGGTTCTCATGGCTGAGTCAAAACCAACTCTTTTTCAAATCTGCATTGTGACTCTACAAAATGCGTTAACACATAATTTGTTAGCTGCATAATAAAATCATAAGTAAAAACCATTTACCAACAACTCTGTTAACTGTTCAAACTTGACCCATCAAGGCCCAATGTTGTAACCGTAAGCTATGATACCAATCTGTAATGTCCCCATACCCAATAATACAGATAAATTAAAATTTTTACTTCAAGAAACCTTGTTCTCCTTCGAAACACAAGGAATGAACATTAACACACACTTCAACCTTCATTCTCAGCATTAAAAATCACTATAACATTCATTCCTCCCTCAACATATCCCTTCTGTGACCAGAATGATCATTTCCTCACTGAACTTGTCTTTCCTCAGTCCATGTTCCACACTTCTGCTTTCCACACTTCTACTTTCTTCCCTTCTGACCCCAGAATTCAGAATCATAAACATAAATATTGATGGGAAATACTTAAACTCCCTTTTTCCTTCTGCCTCCCTCACTTCTTCTCTTCGCTTTCCTCCCTTAGAGATCGGAAATCAGAAGCATAATGTGCGATGAGAACATTAAAACACTCTTCCACCTTCCACACTTGCACTTTCTACCTTTCACACCTCAGAACTTAGAAATCAGAAACTTAATGTGTGATGGAAAATTTAACGGCCCTTACACCTTCCTCCTTCTGCACCTCCGCTTTCCACCTTCAAAGTGAAACGGAGCACTTAATGACTCTTCTGCCTTCTCCTTTCCACACTTCCTCTTTCCGCTTTCCGACCTCAGACTTCGGCAATTGGAAATTTATCTTTTTTCCTTAGAATCCTTTTGCACTTCGGACTTCCTCCTTTCGACTCTGGAGTTTGGAAATCGAAAAACCCACTTTCTGACTTGTTTTCAACTGCCCTTTCGGTCCTCCACCTTCTGCCTTCCACAGGCAGATCCTGGGGTGCCGAAACACAACAAATATTCCCTGTTCAACTTTTCCTCTTCCATTTTCCACCTTCCTCCTTCCATAAGAGGATTCCAAGGAGCGGAAACTCAATGATTCTTACCTTAGCTGCATTTTTGGCCCTGTAACAGGCTTCTATCCTACATTAACTTAGGAAAATGCATCACAAAAACACAAGGCATGTACGAAAGTAAAATGTAGGCAAACATTGTTGGGCCCAGAAATGGCCCCTTTTTGACCATCCTTATCTACCTCTTTTTGCCTTATCCTACCCTATTGCGCATACTAAATAGATGTCTTTCCCTCACTCTGCCCCTCAAGTCACAAAGGTATGGTTAGTTATTGTCTTATTTTATTAATGCTTAGGATTGTGGCAATCAAGGCTCTATATCTTCAAAGATGCTAACATATGATGGTTTATAAAGGTATTTTGATATATAGAGAATGCAAGTGTAGTGGGATGAACATGCTAAGGGAAGGGTGAACATTCATTGCTTAAGCCGATCGTCACCTATCCTACCATTACCCAAGAATGCAGTCCCAGTGTAGCTGTACAAGGGTAGCTGCAATAGAATGCGACAGATATGGAAGGAAACAGTGTGCCGCTGCTAGAAAATAGTTGTGATATGCGGGATATCTTCTCAATCGAATAGGATCATCATTATTTCTGGGCCAATTAACGGTTTCCCTATATTTCCTACTCTCATCCTTCCACGGATGTAACAAATGTTGTAATTAAGGCCACTTGAAGATCAGAGATCTTCATGGCTGCCCAATAATAGGGATAGGGTGTTATGATTGACATTATATAAGTATGGGGAACTATTTTGAGCCAGGGGTTGAATCCTTAACCAATTTATTGTATTAGCTGCGACTGAGGTTGTGTGATTTATCTTCCCTTTTTAATACAAGGAGTTACTTCAGATCTCAGTGTTTTAACGTGCGTTATTTCCAACATCTCTATGTGAAGTATGGGCCCACCTTCCCACAGGGATTGCTGAGTTAAATTAGGAATTTTAATTATTCTGTTGTGTGATGTTGTGATAGTTTCATTTTCTCATAGTAAGCTGCAACAGTTCTTGATTTACAGTGTGTTATTGATTGCATCTCTTGGAAAGCTGCAGTGGTATGGTGTGACACTCGACTGTATAAGTAATTGTTCCTTATGCAACTGTGTGGTAGCTGTAACAGCCTTATTCATCCCTAGATATTCCAATTTTTGTTTCTATAGATTCTCGCAATTTGTCCCTTTGCTTTTGTAATTGCATAATTTCATTCCTATACTTTGAATTTCTAGAATAGCTGAATTCAATTCATGTTTCTGGATTGTTAGAATAATTAGATCAATACAGTTGGGTGAATCATTAGATGATTTGGTAAATAGGATTTCATTTTCTGCAAAATTAATCTAGATGTGATTTCTCGAATCTTTCAATTCTAGATCAGAACAGTAAAAGGTAATTGTGACTGTATTCTTTAGAGATTAAACTAGATTAAGTGGATCCTTGGGATGAGCGTAGCTGAGTAGAGTATAGGATTGTTTACTTACAACAAATCAGTGTTTAAGCATATATAGTGCATGTTATCCTTGAAATAAAATACTTCCCTGGGTTGACAATAAATATTGAACACTCTGTATGTTAGCTGTAATTAACTTGCATATCGGGTGCCCAACATTTTGGTGCCATTGCCGGGGAGGACAAGTATTGAACACTATCATAGTTGCATCATATAATTGTTTCTATTCAGTCTCCTTCAATTTTTCGTTGGAATTATTTGGGTTGCATGAATATAAGAAGGGTAAACCGTGACCATCTTACAAATCCCAAAACCCCACAAAACACTAACATTGCAGGTGGTCGAGGTCGTGGGCGAGGTCCAAAATGTTGATGTATTTGTAACTTCAGAATGTATTCATCCGCATTTCTTATGTATTGTAACCTGATGTTTATTCTGGGATGTATTTGAGTCATTTCATGACCCGATGTTTCAATTGGGAAGTTTCTGTAATGAGAAAGTCATGTCAAGTCATTGTGGGTAACCCTCCTATTTGTCAAGGGTTAAAGTCCCCACAGTTATGGGGCCCTATGGTTATTATACTATCCTAGTGAATTCGACCCTAGGTGAGTCATTGTAAGTCAAGGAAATAGTCCCCACCATCCAAGTCAAGGTTAACCCTCCTTGTTGAGCAGAGGGCAAAGTCCCCACAAGTTGTGGGGCACTAGGGTTATTAGACACTCCAAGAGATCTTGGCTCTAGTAAGTAATTGTTAAGTGAGGATGACATGTTGGAGTGCACTTCAAGTGAACTAAAGAATATAAATAGAGAGTGAGCCTCTCTATTTATCACACACACAACACACACACTCACTCATTGGGGTGCATGAGTGAGAGAGGAGAATCTCTCTCAGTGGGAGAGAGAGAGACAGAAGCTGTGGAGATCATATTTATGTTTTGGGATTTTCTATTTTGGTGCTGATTCTATCTCTGAGGAATTTATGAGGTTTTCTCTTTTATGGTTTCCCCGAGGAAAATTCTTTGTGTCTCTTGTCTCTTGTGTTTTATTGCTGTGCATGTTATCCTCTCAGTTAAAGATCCTAAGATCATAATGCTAGCTTGAATGATAAAAATATAACATGGTATCAGAGCTAACCTGAGAAGAAGACATTGTGTAGCTGCAGAATCTAGGGATTCTTACTTTTTGGGTCTCTCTCCACAATCCATCGGAAAAAGTATGCTAGGCCGTCTCTCCATTGAAGGGCGCATCTTTCTGTCGAAGCGGAATTCGATTATGAGCATTTTCAGTTTTTCAGTGCCGAAATTAGGGCTTTCTACAAAAGAGGAATTTTTGAGTGATCCTAGAATAGGATTACTCTCCTCATCAAAACTAAAGTTTAGAGACCTGGATAAATATTTTTGGTTGGGTGGAACTCTAAGAAAGTCAAACCCTAGTTTGACCCTGAGCTAGAAAAACCCTAAATACTAAAAATGCTAAGTTTTGGTACATTCACTATATCCTGAGATTGGTGAAGCCTCAGGAGTTGAAAATTGTAGGGGCCAAATATAAAATCCTAATTTACAATGCCTCCAAAAATACGCCTCATATTTGCTATATTCTGAAAGATATGATCCCTCCAAGTTAGGGTTCCATCCTCTTCCATAATTCATCCCTAAATAGGACACCTAGGGAGAATGCAATATCTTGGGGTACAGAGGTCCACATGGAATTCATAAAGATGTTCCAAAAAGGGCCTGGACTATACTTTCTATGGTCCAAAGTTGAGACCCAGAAGATGAAACAGTGACACGTGGAAGCATGTTCAACTTCACTGTTCTGAACAGTCCTATAACAGGTGACCTTTGGAAAAGGATCATAAGTCCCAATTGGTGAAATAAATCCTAATGAAACCTATGGTGTTGGATCAGGGACATGCGATGTTATGTTAGTGCAAAATTTCAGACACAGAGGAATAGTAATTTCAGAGTATCACAGAAACAGTGATAGGAATTTCTGTAGAAGAATTTGGAAAACTAGGGCTTCCTATTCCGGGAGATTCCCTCCACTGTTTTCAGAAAAGAAGTACATTGGAAAACTCCATTTGAAGAGAACTATCTTTCTATCCAATCAGATCTGAAAGATTCCAGGTTTTGAAAATTAGGGTTTTTCTAACAAACCCTAGATTAGCCAGCTCCGGAACCAGGATGGACACCTCAAATCGGTAATATCTAATATTTTTCTATTTTCATTTGAGGTTCTCATTTAAAAGTGATCTATCACATCATGTTGATGATAATCTTGGTGAAGTTAAACAACTTCCAAGCATGGAAGTATATGATCTCTCTGAAGAAAATGGATTGGACATCTACATGAGTTTAGAGATTCCAGTTCCAGAGGGAGATGAGGCTCAAATCCTTACACAAGGAGAACTTGGTCAAGGCCAAGAATATCATCATTGATTCAATCATGGATCAACTTGTACCATAAATTTATTTTCGAAAGACACCAAAGATGTTTGATTCCTTCACCAAGCTATCTGAAGGGAAGATCATAAATCAGAAGATGGCTTTGAGAAAACAAGTTGAAGAATGTGAAGATCCAGAATGCAGAACAAATTGAAGCAGTAGAAGAAGAAGAGGAGAATGCAGAACAACTTGAAGCAGTAGAAGAAGAAGAGGAGAATGTAGAAGTGGTGATAGCTATCTTGAATGGCCTCCCAGGATCATGAATCCATTCATGCAAGGAATGTGTGCTAGAAGGAAGTGATTACTTTCAGCAGACTCTGGGAAGAAGAAGAAACTCGACTCATAAGAAGAGAAGAGAAGATGGGAGCAATTGAAGATCAAGCTCTCACCATCCAAAGAAGATCCCTCAAGCGATGAGGAATAGGAAGGACTCAACTCTTGAAGAACATCTTATCCATCCTAGAATTTGGATAAGAAACGATGCTATTATGAATGAAGAAGATGATGAAGTTGAAGGATCAAGAAGGAGTCTACCTATGAAACAAATAAATATAAGTATTAAATTGTCATTTCATGATATTGTTTTGTTATGCATTTGTTTGTATTCAGTTGATGTATTATGCATGATAGGATGTTTGCATTAACGAAAGTATACTACTAATACGCATGTGATGGGTAAGTAGCTCATGGTGCTATACAACTCTCCATTGCTACTTATCTAGAATGAAACCTCTTTGCTGACATATTGGATTAGTGCACAATCTCAATGTTGTCCTGGTAGAGATGGAAGGCATCTAGAAAGTTTCCGTGAGATATGGATGAATGTTGTATTGGCTAAAGTAATTGCATGATCATATATTTATGCATAAGAATTTTCCATTATGAATATACCTTATGAAATGTTTCTAACCATACAAATGCATTTGACTTGTAGGAAAGATCGCATACATAATCACCTACAAGCAAAGAAGGATGAGACTTGTTCCGAAGGACAAGTGACGACAGTTCAAGATGAAGAATAATATTATTAATGCAGCAACATCATTGATGCAGAACCTTCCAGCTATGAAGAAGTAACCAAGAAGAAAGGGAAGACCAGTTCAAGAAGAATGATGTCTAGGATACAGTATTGATACGTGAAGGGAAGTTCGTAGTTCCATCATGTAGTAGATGGAAACATCGTACAAAGCAATATTCGTAGCACGAGGCTTCTCACGAAAAGAAGGCATAAACTACAAAGAGACATTTGTAGCCAGCTTGATGAATATCTTAACCTTTGCTACAAGGTTGAAGATGAAAGTATATACACTATATGGATACATAGAATATTAGTAGCATAGGAAGCTACTTGTCACTCCAATACAGAATGCTTTAGTGCATAGAGTACAAAAGACAGAGGGAGTATGATGCTCTGATTTAGAGGGAGTACATAAGATCTTGAGGTTCGACATGGTATGACAGGATGGATAGATTACTGATGACTCTAGGCTTTACTGAGAGTAAAGTGGATTCCAACCTTTGCTTCAAGGTTGAATGAAAGGCCAGTGATGGTCTTGTTATGTGTCGATGCACTATTTTCTAGGCATGGAGGTGTGGACAAAGGAAGTATCCAGTAGAGATCCTGAAGAGGTTCAGGATGATGGACCGCATGACCACACCTCTTGCATCGAACTTGAAGCTATTGAGTGTTACTTCGTCAGAAACAGTTGATGCTATGATGTATCATTAGATGATTGGTTCCTTGATGTACCTGACAAATATGAGACCAGATATTTGCTTTGTTGTGAACACATTGAGATATGTTTGCTTGATGGTTGCAAAGCATGCAGTAAGGTACTTGAAGGGTACAGTTGATTATGGGCTCAAGTATGAGGCGAATCAAAAGATTAGGTGGATTCATATTGAGCAGGTAATTCCATTGATAGGAAAATCACTTCAGGATGTTGCTTCAGTATTGGATCAGGTGTGATCTCTTGGTTTAGTAGGAAGCAATCATGTGTGGCACCGAGTGCAGTTGAAGCAGAGTATGTTGCAGCTTGTTCAGCTAGTTGTGAGGCAATATGGCTACAGAAGCTACTGTCTGATATATTTGATCTCCAGTTGGATGCTACTTGTGACAACTAGAGTTGCGTGAAGTTGTCAAAGAATATAGTGTTCCATGACAAGTTGACGCATATCTAGATCAAGTATCACTATATCAGGCATATGGTGCAGAAGGGAGCAGTGAAGCTCTAGTATGTTGCGACAGAGGAACAGGTAGCTGATGTATTGACAAAGCCATTGGCTAGGGTGATGTTTGAGTACTTCATGGAGAAGCTTGATGTTCTTGAGATCGAGGTTTCCTAGAAAATAAAGTGATGAGTCCCATAGCCATTCTGACATGGTGAGAGGATTGGTTCCTTCCATGGTCAGATGTAAGGGCTGAGCCATTCTGTCATGGTGAGAGGATTGGTTCCTTCCATGTCAGATATGAGTGCTGAGATCCATAGCCATTATGATGAGTAGGTCAGATATAAGGGCTGAGCCATTCTATCATGGTGAGAGGATTGGTTCCTTCCATGTCAAATATGAGTGCTGGCCATTCTGTCGAGTAGGACAAATGTAAGGGAAACTACCATTCTAGGAATGGAGGCACCTGGTCAATTACCAGGAAAACTCAGTCTAGGACTGAGAAGCCATTTTGATGTGATAGAGGGATGTTTTCCCACTTGATCATATGTAAGGGCTTAACCATTCTGTCATGGCTAAAGGATTAGGTTCCTCCCATGTCAGATGTGAGTGTTGACCATTCTGTCGAGTAGGATAGATGTAAGGGAAACTTCCATTCTAGGAATGGAGGCACCTGGTCAGTTACTAGGTAGCTCAGTCTGGGACTGGGGGCCATTCTGATGTGATGGTAGGATTGTTTCCTCCATGATCATATGTGAGTGCACGCCATTTCGATCCGATGTGTTTACACATGGTCGAATGTAAGTGCAGAGCCTTTCCAACAAGATGAGGTTGGATACAAGTCCTGAGCCATTCTGGCACGATGTGTTTACACATGGTCAGATGTGAGTGTTGTGCCTTTTCAACAAGATGGGGTTGGATGTAAGTGTATTTCCTTTCCGAAAAGATGGGGTTAGATGTAAGTGCATTGCCTTTTCGACAAGATGGGGTTGGATGTAAGTGCAAAGCCTTTTCAATGTGATGTGCTTACACATGATCGAATATAAGTGCTGAGCCTTTTTGACAAGATGAGGTCAGATGTGAGTGCTGGGCCTTTCTGACAAAATGAGGTAAGATGTGAGTGTTGGGTGTGCCTTTCTGACATGATGAGCTCATATGTAAGAGCTGGGTGGGCCATTCTGACTTAAGTGTTAGATATAAGCGCTGATGAATACCTACATGAAGGGTAGGCCTACAGGATTGACTCTGTAGAACTTCCTGTGACGAGAAGAATCGAGATAGCACCATTATGAGATAGCATATGATGATCCAGATCAAGTGATACATATGTGTTGATCTAGACTTGATGACGATCTAGATCAAGTGATCCAGATGTGATGATCCAGATTTGATGACGATCCAGATCAAGTGATCTAGATGTGATGATCCAGACTTGATGATCCAGACTTGATGATGATCCAGATGTGATGATGATCCAGCTTCAGCGATGATCCATATCAAGTAATGATTTAGACTTGAGGATCCAGTAGTAATGATCTAGATCAAGTGATGATCTAGACTTGATGATCCAGTAGTGATGATCCAGATCAAGTGATGATCTA
This sequence comes from Pseudotsuga menziesii, assembly GCA_001517045.1. Classification (NCBI taxonomy): domain Eukaryota; kingdom Viridiplantae; phylum Streptophyta; class Pinopsida; order Pinales; family Pinaceae; genus Pseudotsuga; species Pseudotsuga menziesii. Next base: position 73,916 of record LPNX011062667.1, read on the forward strand.
GACTTGAATATGATCCAGTGATGATGATCTAGATTGAGTGATGATCTTGATCCAGTTGAAGATGACTTGAAGATGAAGATGACCTAAAGATGATGATGACCTAAAGATGAAGATGAATTGAATATGAATATGACTTGAATATGAAGATGACAAGATTTTGACTATGATTTAGATGATATAGAGAAGAAGACTTGTGTTGAAAAATTGTGTCGAGAGAATACCTTCCTAGTTAAGAGGGAGTGTTGATGTATTTGTAACTTTGGAATGTATTCATCCATATTTATTATGTATTGTAACCTGATGTTTATTATGGGATGTATTTGAGTCATGTCATGCCCCGATGTTCCGATCAGGAAGTTTCTATAATGAGAAAGTCATGTCAAGTCATTGTGGGTAACCCTCCTATTTGTTAAGGGTTAAAGTCCCCATATTTATGGGGCCCTAGGGTTATTAGAATATCCTAGTGAAGTCAATCCTAGGTGAGTAATTGTAAGTTGGGGCAATAATCCCCACCATCTAAGTCAAGGTTAACCCTCCTTGTTGAGTAGAGGGAAAAGTCCCCACAAGTTGTGGGGCACTAGGGTTATTAGACACTCCAAGATATGTCGGCTCTACTAAGTAATTGTTAAGTGAGGCCGACATGTTGGAGTGCGCTTCAAGTGAACTAAAGAATATAAATAGAGAGTCAGCCTCTCTATTTATCACACACACACTCACTCATTGGGGCGCATGAGTGAGAGAGGAGAATCTCTCTCAGTGGGATAGAGAGAGATGGAAGCTGTGGAGATCATCTTTATGTTTTGGGCTTTTCTATTTTGGTGCTGATTCTATCTCTAAGGAAGTTGAGGGGTTTTCTCCTTTATGGTTTCCTTGAGGAAAATTATTTGTGTCTCTTGTCTCTTGTGTTTTATTGTTGTGCATGTTATTCTCTCAGTTAAAGATCCTAAGATCATAATGCTAGCTTGAATGATAAAAATCTAACACAAAATTGGGGAGAAGAACATTCATTGATGATCTGGTTGATAGAACCAATTCTTCTACCAGGGCTCAATATCAGGAAACACCTATCAAAAGAAGCCCTACCAATCCTGGAGTGCCAACGTCAGGTTCTACAATGGAGAACACACGAGTAGCTGCAACACCCTCAAATATCCCTGCAGAGGAGGACAGAGTTAGTACTGCAGGATTTGTAGATCGAGATCTGATCTATCACATTAACGAGAATGTTGTAACTGAAGAAGAGTGGACACATATCCATTAGAAATTCATTGATCAGTGGAAGATCAAAGAGGAGAAAACAAAAGAAGATATGAGTAACAGACACAAATCCAAAGAGGAAGATGCAATGGGAGAAAATCATCATCATGAAGGAAATTCGCTGCCTGAAGGGATGGTGGCTACACTTTAGTTCCTAGTTCAACAACTATAAGGGATAGCCCCTATGAAAAATATATCATCATCGGTGTTGCCCTGATTTTATGGAAAAGCGGCAGAGGATCCAGATGAATTTCTTTTCTAATTTGATATTCTCTGTCGCATCTATGATTACACCACCAACGTGCAGAAGCTGGAACTCTTCCCTACCACTCTAAAGGACAATGAATTGCGTTGGTTTATGAGCCTAGGAGGTGGGACTTTCACTAATTGGGATAGAATGAAATAGGTGGTCCTGGAGAAATATCAGGAGTATTGCAATACCAAGGACAAGAGAGAAGAACTATTTAAAATGGTACAGAAGGATGATGAAAGTCTGGAATACTTTGCCGAGAGGCTCTTATATAATGTGCAGAGGGCTAGACAGACAAATATGGGGTTAGATGTGCTCAAAATAATCCTGCTTCATGGGATTAGGGATGATTCCCTAGATATGTTAAACCTATTAGAAAAGGGGGACATCTCCAAGGAGTCTTTAGAGAAAATTGTGTAATTGTGTAAAAGGTACTCCAGGGGATCTTCTAGGAATAATAGGTGGGAAAAACGGGACAAATTAGAACATGATGTCTTCGACAGAACTCAGAATTCATCTAATGGAGGCGACACCTATGAAGAGATAGGAAATCTCCTCAAAAATTTCAAAACATAAATGATGAGCTCTATCTCCTCGAAAATAGATGTCCTAAGGGCAAAGTAGAAACAAGTAGTAGAGGATATCATACTAGGTGTGTTCTGTCCTCGATGTAGAAAGAACCACCCTCTGAAGGAGTTCCTGCTTGACAAGATAGAAGTATCAGCTATGCGAGCTGAACCATGACACAAAAGAATGCCCGTCACTACCCCAAGTGAAGGTTGTTCTGCAGGCATCAACTCCTATTGTAATCTCACAGATCACATAAGGTTACCAATAATACATACTAAAACATAGAAATATACAGAGACAAGAGACAAGAACAGATAGGATAGAACATAATACTTTATTACAATGAGTTCATACAAAGCACAGAACTGAACTGAGTTCTTGTGTGGCTCAACAGCCTAATATATACAAGTTACAAACAGTTACAAAATAACTACCTGTCGGTTCGGTGAACCGACACGACTGTTAGTTAGCCGACTTAATTAACTAGTTTAGTCGGCCGACCGACTTAGTCGGCTGACTAAGTCGGTCTTTGTTCAAGTCGACTTATGTCGACTTGCTCCTTCTACATCTTCCCCATGAACAAAACGTTTCTTCGTCCCGAAGAAACAGGGAGGTACAAAAATTGTTAGTGTTGGTCGGACCCTGCAAAACTGCTACTAAGGTGGACTGTGCAGATGAATAGTTGGTCTTCGCTGGATGCATACTTCGACTATGGTTGGTGCAGTGACGGCAAGCTGATGCTGGAAGTCTGTCCATGTCTGCAGGGCTTTCTGAATGTCGATCGTCAGAGTAGTAAGATTTGAAAGTACCGACATCCGACTGTCCATACAACATGAAGAATGGAAAGGCTTCCTGGTGTGCCATCTGCGAGACAAAAAGCCACAACATGGCCGACTGTCAACTGAACCTGAAAAATAGACAGAACTACCAGGCCATTTACCAAACGAATGCAGTAGCACAGACTAATGAGCAAAGCAATTCAAATAATCAGAATGGGCAACAAGCTAACGGCTGACGATATGAACGTCGGTATGACAATCGACAACAAGGGTTTGGAAGAGGTCGATTCGTTGGGAATCAAGACATACGCACTCGTTGACCCAGCCAGTGCTTCATTTTCTATAAAGAGGGGCATAGATGCGCAGACTGTCTGTACAAGGACAGAACTGACCTGAAATTCTGTACGCATTGTGGAGTAGGCGATCACTCCTTGGAGGATTGTCCTACTATGTTGGAAAAAATTAATATGAAAAAGAATGTTAATGTATTGTCTTGTGTACAAAAGCATGATGTAGTACATACTAAAAATCTACATATTGTCACTCGTCAAGGCACAAAAATAGGGCCTGATAACCCACAAGTTACCAGGATCAAAGTCACCAATGATTATCCAAACCCTATAACACAAAAACACACCTATCAAGAGGCATCACACATATTTCAAAACCTTGCACAACAAGAAGACATTATTCACAGTCGACTTAGCACGACACAGCAGTTAACCCATCTCATTCAAACAGATGAGTCGGTAGCCCACTTCATTGATTTATTGCATCAAATCAAAAGTACTAACCCTGAAAAACAAACTAAGAACATTTGCAACCTAAATCAAAAAGACAAAAACGATGTCGACCCTTTAGTCGACCTGGAAATCGAAGGTTTTCATGTCCGACAAGTGGTGCTTGATTTCGGGTCTCAGGTAAATATTATGACCCGGGACACATGGGAAAAGATGGGAAGACCTCGACTCTATGAGTCAGGTATTTATCTCAAATTAGCCGACCAAGGTCTCATTGAACCCATTGGGGTTTGGAAAAATGTAGACACGACCATCAAAGGAATATCAACCAAGGTTGATTTCGAAATTATTGACCCAAAGGAAGGATCTAGCTCCTTCCCAGCCCTTGTAGGTCGACTTTGGGGTCGAAAGATGAAAGATTCTATCTCTTTAGACAAAGAACGTATTAAGCTCAAAGGAAATGGCCAAAAGGTCATAGTACCTATCAATCCATCCCAAGGACAACCTTGGATTGAATCGATTGATGAGGAAGTCGATATCCGACAACTTTATCAGATCCAGAACAATACCGACTATATTGAACCAAACGCCCAAGGGGAGCTGTACTTAGGTAACCCAGAATCAGTTGGCTATAATTCAGACGCTGAACTCTATGACTGGGAGATAGAAAATTATGAAACGCAAGCAAGAGGGTGCTGGACTATTCAAACAGTACAGAAAAAACCCACCCGACAGTGCTTCATCGTATCGATTATCCCAAAATTTTTTGAAAAGAAACAAAGAGAACGCCCTACCTTACAACCCACGGAATTAAACAATACTCAACTACCCCGGTATAAGGAGAGGGAATCCCCAGTCATGCATGTCAAACAAGTCTCTAAAAATATTGGAGAACATGGTCGACTGCAAAGCTTAGTGGAAACATTTACAGGTCAAGTAGCTAGATGGTGGGATACCCATCAATCAAAACTATAGACCTGGACCACTGCTTCAACCTTCTTTGTCGAACGGTTTGGAGGGAAAAAGTTAACACAGGAAGCCCAAATCCCTATCTTCACTCAAGGCCAGAACCCAGAAGACCACATTAGGACTTGTGAAAAGGAGTGGCGAAGACTTGGTTACAACGACGAGAGAGCCTGGCCCCATTTGTTTCCTTCAACCTTAGACGACTTACCTAACAAATGGTATAAAATGGAAGAAGCTAGGGGAGAAACCTTCTTTTGGAATGAATTAAGAGAAAAATTTATCAAAGACTTCCAGTTTACACCTCAAAACGAAAAATTGGCTGCGACAACACAGCAAATCAAACAATTTCTCCAGCCGACCGTCAATCAACCCTCCCAGACTGACCGGCAGATCAAGGATTTCCATTCTCTACAAACTGCACCCAGACCACAGTCCAACCGATTGCACTTAGAAAATGAACACACCATCGGCAAAAGCTTCAGATGGAACCCTGACCACAGTGAAACTAACAAACCTATATATTCCATCTTGAAAGTCGAGAGCACAGATAAACTTGACATTGACAGAATGACTGCAGCCGACTTTCCTGCTACATTCTCACAGTTCACAGAGGGAAGTCGGCCGATCAATGAAGCTAAAGCACCAGAGTGGCTGGATGCAAAAGTGAAAACCAAGGAGGTCGACATTTCAAATGACGACCGTCCAAAGTTAGATAATATTGGAGACTATTGGAATGAACACCAAACCACTGAAATCATAAACTTACTTAGAGAATTCCAAGATGTCTTTGCAAGGGATTACAAAGACTTAAAAGGACTAGTACAGGAAATGGGAGAGATGAAAATAGATACAAAACCTGATGTCCAACCGGTTAAGAAACGACCTTATAAATTAGCTCATAAGTATAAGGAGATAGTTAAGAAGGAAATAGACAACATGTTAGAAGCATGGATCATCTACCCCATCGACCAGTCGGAATGGGCAAGTCCCATGGTCATACAGCCTAAGAAACATGACCCGACCAGATTAAGAATTTGTGTCGACTTTAGAGAGCTTAACAAAGTCACCCTAACCGATCCATTCCCAACCCCGTATGCTGATGAAATCTTGAATAAAGTGGCAGGACATGAATGCTACTCATTTACAGATGGATTTTCAGGATACAACCAAGTACCTATAGCAAAGGAAGACCAGAAGAAAACTACATTTGTCTGTGAATTTGGCTCTTTTGCTTACAGGGTTATGCCTTTTGGATTAAAGAATGCACCTGCAGTCTTTTCCAGAATTGTTGTCAAAAATTTCCAGGAATACATATATAAAACTATGGCAGTCTACTTCGACGACTGGACTATATATTCCACCCTAAAGGATCACTGCACATGGCTCCGACTTATGTTGGAAAGATGTCAACAAATACAACTCTCATTAAACATTAAGAAATGTATCTTTATGACCCCCATAGGGATACTCCTACGACATGTTGTTTGCAAAGATGGTATCAAGGTTGATTTTTCTAAGATTAAAATCATCCTCAACTTAAAGCCCCCAATAAACCCTAAACAAGTTCGGGTGTTATTGGGACATACAGGGTATTATAGGAAGTTTATCCGACATTACTCAGACATGACCTACCCTTTGGAAGAGCTGCTAAAAGAAGATCAAGAATTTAAGTGGACAGAGGAATGCCAACTATCCTTTGACAAACTGAAGAGAAAACTGGTCGAAGCCCCCATACTTAAATTTCCCAATTGGTCAACCAAGTTTCATGTGCATATTGATGCATCAGGCATAGCAATTGGCGCAATCCTGACTCAACCAGGAGACGATGGAATGGATTACCCCATAGTTTACAGCAGTCGAAAACTCAATAAGGATGAAAAGAATTATTCAACCACCGAGAGGGAAGCCCTAGGTATGGTCTTTGCCCTTCAAAAGTATCGACATTACCTATTATCCAACCCTTTCATATTTTACACCGACCATCAAGCGTTGAAATACCTTGTTAATAAACCCCTTCATCATGGAATAATTTGTCGATGGCTACTTCTTTTTCAAGAGTTTGAGTTTGAAGTAGTAGTCCGACTAGGAAAGCTCAATGTCGGGCCCGACCACCTATCCCGTATCGACACAGGAGAAGAACCGACCGGAGTCGACGACGACTTGCCGGACGCACACCTATTTCGTATAGAAGCGGTACCAGAAGAACTGGAGGAGATTGCTCAGTTCTTGGAAACAGGTCAGGCACCAGAAGGCCTGAACACTAAGAAGAAGCAAATCCTAGCTATGAAGGCTGCCCCTTACAGCCTCATCAATGGATTTCTATATAAAATTGGGTTAGACGATGTCCTTAGAAGATGTGTACTCGACCATGAACGAGACCAAATTATGCACGAAGCACATTATGGACCGGTAGGAGGACATTTTCAAGCCGACACAACTGCCAGGAAAATTCAATAGTCTGGATTATGGTGGCCGACACTTCACAAGGATTGTAAAAACTTTGTTAGTCGATGTGACAGATGCCAATGACTTAGTCGACCACTGCCGAGTACAGAAATTCCCCTGATCTCTGTAAACCCTAGTCTCACATTTGAAATTTGGGCTATATACTTCATAGGACCATTCCCTGTCCCAGCCTGATGATCAGGTGCCAGATATATTATCACTGCAGTGGAATATGTCACTAAATGGGCAGAAGCTGAACCTGTCGAAACATGTTCAAGTGAGGTAGCTACTAAGTTCATCTATGAAAACATTATTACTCGATTTGGATGTCCAATCACATTGATCAACGACCAGGGATCACACTTCATTAACAAAACTATCAAAAACTTAACCGACCAGTTTCACATCGACCACAGACGAAGTACAGCATACCATCCTTAGTCGAATGGTGCAATTGAAGCTTTTAATAAAACACTAACCAAAGGATTGACTAAAATATGCAATACCGACAAAGATGACTGGGACGAGAAAATCCCTGCAGTATTATGGGCATACAGGGCTGCGTATAAACGGTCGACCGACCAAACTCCCTTTCGACTAGTATATGGACAAGAAGCAGTCGTCCCCCTACACTTCTGATAGCAGGAACCTATTGTAGCTCAACTACTTCATATCGATGTCGAGCATGCAAGAAAGGAGCGACTGTTCCAACTCAGTAAACTGGAAGAACATAGAGTTATGGCTATTCAACACCATGAAATTCAAAAGCAACAGCAGAAATCCTGGCACGACCGAAACATCAAGAACAAAAACTTGTCGGCCGGGGACCTTTCCTTACTCTATAACAGTCGAGTGAAAGGAAAACCAAAGAAACTGCACACAGAATGGATGGGACCCTATGTTGTCGAAGAAGTCCACCCCAATGGTTCAGTCCGACTAAAAACATTACAGGGCCTAGTATTTCGGAAGCTCGTCAATGGAGCCCGACTTAAACGGTACAGAAACTGATTCAAAAAAAATAAAAATAATGACCGTAACTGTCAATCCAAACCTATAAAAAGTTAGAAAAATCCCAAAAATCAAAACAAAACACTCATAAACAACCAGCATGACAGCAACTCACCCCTTCAACAACCGACATCAATTTCATCGACCATCCTCATCGACCAGTCATGCCGACCATTTTCATCACCGACATCGACCGTCGACCTCGAGAGTCCCATCACCCATTAATGGCCTCGAGCGCCGAACCAAATTCACCAAATTGCACTCGAGTATTGCAGTTGGACTATCAAGTCCACCACTAATACAACCAATTCGACACTCCACCATTCCCACGCCTATAAATAATGGACCGTCAAAGGTTCATTCACCACACCCCTTACACACAGAACCATCGCATCCTCCATCGACCAGAACCCACGAACCCTATCAAAATTCTGACCAGTCCGACATCATGGCACCCAAACTCACCCGAGCCGCGGCAAAAGCACAAGAGCTCCAAGCAGAGGACACACCGTTGGTCCAAAGACTGAAGCATATAAAAAATGCCAAAGTCCACGAGGGTCCATTTCAGAAACTCTGGGCAGAAATCCAAGAGTGGGCATATGAAGGAAGTAAAATGACACAGGCCGCTGAGAAAGTTCGGAACAGCAGCATTCTCCAGTACCCTAACGCACCCTTGATGGCCAGCTTCGGTGGGACGAAAGAAGCAACTGTTAAATTTATTATCAGTCGTTACCACAACGGCTGATTCTACTTCGACCAACCGATTGACATCACCGGGGATGTTATTTCGACGCTTACGGGTCTATCGAATAAAGGCGACCCTGTCCCAATTGGGATCAAGGAGGGACTTGTCCAAGAACTTACAGGCACACCGAATGGAAAAAACTCTAAAGGATTAATGATAGGACAGATTGCGACAAGGACACCACAGATTGTGGATAAAATCATCGCAATCACCCTTACCTTGGTTGGTCGAAGCAGCGACCTTAAACTGGAGATGCTGGAGGCGGTCGACATAATCGCCACCAACGGAAAATTATACCGATGGGGAGACTATGTCGCCGACATGGTCAAAACCATCTGCGAACGCTGTCAGGAGACCGGAGGTATCATCAAATTCCCCTCCCTGATTATCTGGATAGTCATGTATCATTTTTGTCCAGAAGGTAGTCCAGTATTTCAGGAGCTGACCAAATTCCAAATGCACCGCTTCAAACCCTTCTCACAAAAAGGCACCCTACATGAGTTGGCACAGGGGAAAATCTTCTTGGAGACATGGTTCCAGTAGTTAAAGGTTCAGACGATGAGGTGGAGGGTGCCCCAGAACATCCGATGAAACCTCCCTGCTGACTCACATATCCAATTAGCACTAGACCATACATCAGTATGGTACATGCGAGGTCAAGACCCCAAAGCACAGGACCTCGACTACTACCCAACAGTGGAACAAATTTTCAGAGAGTTGACCCGACAGGCAGGAACAAAGGTACCAATTCTGGAGGCTGCCAAACAAGTCGACTTCTCTACCATTGAACCGCTGACAGACCAGGAGAAGGAGGAGGACTACGAGCTTAATCTGTATATTAGTACATTTGTGTCGGAGGATACCCCGACCGGGACCACTAGTCGGGTACACATTACTATCAAACCTCCAACTACATAGGTCGTCGGCCCCCAGCCGACAGAACCACAACAACCAACACTACAAACGCAGCCAACAGTGCAACAGACAACTCCTCCGGCTCCCGCTCTCATCAAACCCACTCAAGGACTGGTAGGTGAAGTCGATGATGATGACCCTGAGTATGCCCTATCCAAAAGCAACATCAAGAAGCTGGCTACGAAGATATCGGTCGCCAAAAAAAGACTCAAGACTCAAAAACAACAAACAGGCAGGGGTAAGCGCAAGCTTATTCTTGACTCATCCGACGATGACGAGGAACTCGCAGCCACAGCTGTCGACATTGTCGAAGACGCCCACGCCAATAAAGTGTCGGTTGAAACCTAGTTTCAATGATATCTCGAGGCAGGCGCCCCAGAAGGTCGGCCCAAGAAAGCAAAAACACAACAGACGCCTGAAAACATCGTCGACCTTGTGTCGACCCCCCCTCCCCCATCTCCGACGCGCGTAGTCGAAGAACAAGCACCGACAAAACAGTTGGGCGGCCCCATGGACGAATATCAAAGAGCAATTCCAGAGGCACTCAGAGCCAGGGTCGACAAGGACGCTGATCTTAAAGCCTTCTTCGCGATGCTGCCTGCACTGTTCCAGTCGGCCCAGAAAATAAGGACAACGGCTCCTCTCAAAGCAGACGACCGGGTTTATGCCCAGGAAACAACAACATTTATCAGGTCCAATGAAGAGGGCAACATTATAGGACACAGTAAGTCTGTCACCGAGGATGTCGATCCCGAGATACAGGATGACCTACCCACATCACCGTCGGACGCAGGTATCTCTTCCGACCAAAGTCCACCACGCAGTCCCGTCAACCTTTTGACCCTTGACCATTCCCCCAATTCGTCTCCACCTCCGCCACCATCATATCAACCACCCCCGCCACCTCCTGATTCACAACCAAAACCACCATCAGTTTCACAGAAGGAAGTGGTTATACCACCTCCTCAAACAGAAAAACCACCGTCCCCCATACCCCCTCCTCAAAAAGAAACAACCCCGATTTCTATACCACCTCACCAACCAGAAAAACCCTCGGTCTCATTTCCACCAAACATAGACCCAACTTCCACTACTGCAGGTACCCAAGAGCCACAGACCGACACCCAGAAGAAAAAGAAAGAGCACCATAGAACATCTGGCCTAAAGATTAGCCTAAAAGATGCAAGTTCGCTAACCAACTCATAGGTCGGCCAACTGCTCAAAACCTTGGCCAAAGAGTCAAAGAAGAGAACGGTCACCAAAAGTAAAGAGCTCAAAGACAAAGAGGCAGAACAGGTCGAGTTTCTCGGCAAATGCAGGTCTCTTGCACAATCTGTCATTCTAGGCCCGGTCGAAGACGCTATAGATCGACCTCTGGAAAGGGCATACCAACGTTTTGAAAGCCTGGTGTTGACTATACAAACACATCTCCAAGAGACTAAAGCAGAACAAAAGGAAGAGACCTCCCGACTCCTCTTGACCCAGCACACTGCATTTTCAGAGGCTTACAAAGTTTTACAGGACCATATGGAGGAATCCATTGTTACTGAGGAAGTACTGAGAGACTGGCCTACTCATTATGGGCAAGTCTATCATCAGACCAGGCAAGGTATTTAGGCCTTGGAGGGACGTAAGTCGACGGAGGAAGAAATGAGGCAGACTATTGACGAGCAGATTGTCATGGAGAATAGCAAACTGTAGAAGCTGGAACGAGAAGCTCATCAGTGGGTTCAGCCTTCCAAACTTAGAGAAGGTCGACAACATCTGCCCGCAGATGAAAAGACTCCTTGATGCTGCAGAAGAACAGAACCAAATGTTGGGCCCCAACATGGAGAACATTACCGAAATGACCATGGCAGCAAAGATGTCGGTACTTTCAAATCTTACTACTCTGACGATCGACATTCAGAAAGCCCTGCAGACATGGACAGACTTCCAGCATCAGCTTGCCATCACTGCACCAGCCATAGTCGAAGTATGTGTCCAACGAAGACCAACTATCCGTCTGCACAGTCCACCTCAGTAGCAGTTTTGCAGGGTCTGACCAACACTAACAATTTTTGTACCTCCTTGTTTCTTCGGGACGAAGAAACATTTTGTTCGTGGGGGAGATGTAGAAGGAGCAAGTCGACATAAGTCAACTTGAACAAAGACCGACTTAGTCAACCGACTAAGTCGATGGACCGACTAAGTCGGTCGGCCGACTAAACTAGTTAATTAAGTTGGCTAACTAACAGTCGTGTTGGTTCACCGAACCGACGGGTAGTTATTTTGTAACTGTTTGTAACTTGTATATATTAGGCTGTTGAGCCACACAAGAACTCAGTTCAGTTCTGTGCTTTGTATGAACTCATTGTAATAAAGTATTCTGTTCTATCCTATCTGTTCTTGTCTCTTGTCTCTGTATATTTATTTATGTTTTAGTATGTATTATTGGTAACCTTAGTATGTCTTGAAAGTTTCCAGACTGATATGTCGGCGAATTTTTTGTGATAAACCTGCAAGAAACCATTGAATTAGAAATTTTTCATCAATAACATAATATAATTGACTCAACAGGTCCTTCCAGTGTTTGTCATAATCGCAGACAGTTTCTCCTGGATTCTGTTGGGTTGTTTTCAGCTTTTTGGTTGCCAGGTGCTTAGCATCTGGGGTTTTGAAAAGGGACAAGAATTGTGCCTTTATCTCAGCTTTGGTCACCTTGGGGGTCCTTTCTGTGAATGTCATGAACCATGTCAAGGCTCGTTTGTGTAGGGCCCCTGCGAACTGGGCCATCTGTCGTTCTTCATCAGTCACCTGGTTTGCATCCCAGATGGACTCGCAGACGAACCAATGTCGTCTGGGATCTTCATCCCCCTCGTATAGAGGAATGCGGGCAGTTCCGTGACCCATGTCTGAGTCGCTGTCACTGCTATCCGATGGCGGCGGAGGTGGGGGTGTGGGTGGTGGTGAAAGAGGTGGGGTTTTTGATATAGTTGAACTTGTGGGGGTGCAGATGGGGTTTTGGTTGACGGAACTTATGCTTCCGTCGGTGGTCGATTCTTTCTCACCGTACAGCGGATTGTTGATAATTTGTCTTCTCACTGGCCCACTGTCACTTTGTGTGCTTAGGTCTGACTCTTGGATGTCTTCTACTGTTGCATGTGGCAGGGGGGGTGCTCCTTCGTGTGTCGGTAGGAGCAAGTGGATACTCCGAAAGGAAGGTGCCGTTTGAAAGGTCACCCAGTTCCCTTCGACCGGTCGGCGTATGACAAGGTGTCGTCCTGGGTATGGTTCATCACCTAGTCGACTCCAGATAGTGATGTCACCAGCTCTCAGTCGGAGGTCGTCTTCAATAATAGTCTGTATTACGGTATGTGGATTGGTTGGGGACAGGGTTACTTGATTGGGAGCCATTATTTGGAGAGCTTCTTGCTGCTCTATCCACACTTCCTCTTCCTTAGGGGCTGTCTCTTCGTCTACGCCTTCTTCTTGTCGGTCATGACCCGACTCTGGCGGATTCTCATCTCGGTCGGTCTCTCTAGGGTTTTGTTCTCTTCGCAGCTCTTCGGCGCGTTCTCGTCTGGCTTCCCTTCTCTGCTGTCGTTTTTCCCTTTCGATTCTCGTAATGTCCGACATACTTTCATACAATACTATTCCTTCGGGTCCTTTTCAGTCGACTATTCATTACTTGCTTAAATCTGGTCGACTAGTATCCACTATGCTCCCTCTTCGACACACGACCAGCTACCCCCCCATAGCCTACCCGACGCTTTTTAGAAAGCTCGGATAATGCTATCTATTTGTTCAGGAAGTATTCCCACTCCCTTTCAGCGATGAATTTCTTCCACTTCTTTTGCTTCTCCGCCCAGTTAGTGTTTGATGGCGGTTCGTACAATGGTGGTCGAGGTTCGACGATATGGCCTGCTCCTTTCTCTATCAAGAAATTGAACAGCAGGGTCGGTAAGGAGCACAGAAATTGGTCGGTGAAATCTGTGTAGAATTTAGCTTTTACAGTTTCCACTGATGTTCAGTCTTCTAGTGCTTGCTCCTCACAGAAGTCGTCGGCGATCTTCTCACACCACTCCGATAGATTTGTTCTACCCCCTCGTATAAGTTTCTCCAGCAACTGTTCTTCTTTAGTTGCGTCGGTCTTTTTCATCCAGGAGTTGCTTCAGTAGTTGTGGCACGGATTCAACAAACTTCTCGTGTGTCTCAGTGAAAAATATGGCTTTGGCTTCTGCAACTGTTAGTCTGTTCCTACATGCGTAATTTTGTAAGTAATTGGCAATTTTACGCTCCCACCAGTCCTTGATCTCCTGCTCTGGTATCATAGGTGGGCATATATTCTAGACATGTACTACCGGCAATGGAGCCAATGTTGTAATCTCACAGATCACATAAGGTTACCAATAATACATACTAAAACATAGAAATATACAGAGACAAGAGACAAGAACAGATAGGATAGAACATAATACTTTATTACAATGAATTCATACAAAGCACAGAACTGAACTGAGTTCATGTGTGGCTCAACAGCCTAATATATACAAGTTACAAACAATTACAAAATAACTACCTGTCGGTTCGGTGAACCGACATGACTGTTAGTTAGCCGACTTAATTAACTAGTTTAGTCGGCCGACCGACTTAGTCGGTCCATCGACTTAGTCGGTTGACTAAGTCAGTCTTTGTTCAAGTCGACTTATGTCGACTTGCTCCTTCTACAACTCCAGAGGTGTTGCCAGCCTACTTTATTGCACAAAAGAAGCCGTGGCAGCCTCGAAATCAAGGTATGACTCTAGACTCGTTTCCATTTTTAAATAATATGAATAATTGGAATAATATGTAGCACATGAATACACAATTCCCTTCATCTTATCCTAATCCTCAATGGTACCCCTCTCAACCTTCAATGCAAAATTTTAACTCCTGGAACCCCTGGGTTCAGCCACCACACCAACCAACTTCTTGGTCTCCAGGATGGAGGAATTTCAATCCAGGGAACAAGTTTCCTTAACAACCTCCACAACAACTATTTTCTCAATAGCAATACCCTCCTCAATACCCTCAACCTTATCAGCATTCGTAGCTGCAATTGTAGAACAATGCTACTCCCAATATGTCGATACGACCTCAGCTGCCTGCTCAACCTAATACTAACCCAAATAATAAAGCAGTTCATCAATTTGAGACTGTTAACATGCCTACCTACTCCCTTACTCCTGTGCCCTGCAACTATATTCGCTTACGATCAGGAAAGGTAGTGGAGCTTGTGATTATTGAGGATGTTCCATCCTCTGTGCATGAGGAAGGGGTGAACCCACAACATCTATCTAATGTGACCCCCATCATTGAAGATGTTGAAAATCCCACTAATGTGCTGGCTGAAACACAGAATAATATATCTAGTGACACATGGCCTACCCAGTTGATTAGGAAACGACCATACCCTGAAAGATTAATTTTACCAAAGGTAGTGGGACAACCTCAGTTTGACCTCTTAGGAGAGTTAAAAAAACCTTTATATTAAAATTACTCTCCTTCAAGCTCTTCAAGATGTACCTATCTATGCTAGAACTGTTCAGGATCTGTGCACAAGGAAACTAGGAAGGAAACCCAGGGATCCTCCCACTGTTCATGTCATAGGAAAATTATCTGCATTAATAATGGGAAAAACCCTTTTGGCCAAATATGATGACCCTGGGAATCCCACTGTCACTTTGCAAATTGGGAATACACAGATGCCCAACGTACTGGTATATTTAGGAGCGACGATTAATGTTATGACTATTGAAACTGTAAGAAAACTTGGGCTCACTAATGTCAGGCCAACCCCTACTGTTTTAGAACTGGCAGATAGATCCACTATTAAACCTGAAGGAATTTTGGATGATCTTGTCATCTTAGTTGATTCTTGGGAGTACCCTGCCGACTTCTTGGTTTTACAACCTAAGTTTCAATTAGGAGGACACCCACTGATCTTGGGAAGGCCTTGGTTAGCTACAGTTGATGCTTGCATCAGTTGTCGATCTAGGTCTATGACCATATCATATGGCACCGAGACAAATAACCTCACTCTCTATCCTCTAGCTCGACTGAGCTTAGAAGCTGAAACTCCTTTATGGATGGAGCTAGAGGAAGAAGAGGGTGTTCAACCATTATTAACGATAGGGAAGGATTTAACCTTTAAGGATGAAACTGAAGATGATACCATTAATAATTTCATCGGTGAACCCACTTCGGTCAATAAAGAAATTTATCAAATCCTGAATATTACTCTAGGTGAGAAGGAACAAGAAAATCTCATAGAAGAAGCATTAGTCAGTGACACTCATATAGTTCCAGTATTGAAAAATTCAAAAAGTATTCCTATTGAAGTAGAGTCTGGAAAAACCCTGAATATTAACCCCAATCTCTCCCCAGATGAACAGAAGTGCCTGATCAGTCTCTTAAAATAACACAAGGGTGCATTTTCCTGGGAGTACACAGACATGAGGGGTATTCCGTCTAACCTATGCACCCATCATATTTATATTAAAAGTGGCTCCCGGCCTATGTGCCAGCCTCAATGACGAATGAACCCCAATATTAGGGACATTGTGAAGGAAGAAATTTAGAAACTCTTGGAAGTAGGATTTATATATCCCATTTCAGACAGCGAGTGGGTATCCCCACTCGTAATAGTACCCAATAAAAATGGTAAATGGAGAGTCTGTGTGGGCTATAGAGAGATGAACAAGGAAACACAAAAAGATCATTTTCCCTTTCCTTTTATCGATCAAGTACTTGACACCTTATCGGGGAAGAAGTTCTTCTCCTTCCTAGATGGGTTTAGTGGGTACAATCAAATCTAGATTGCTCCTGAAGACCAAGTTAAAACTACCTTCACCTGTCCCTGGGGAACGTTTGCATATAGAGTGCTCCCCTTTGGCTTGTGCAATGCACCAACAACATTTCAAAGAGTTGTGATTGGCATATTTTCAGAATTAGTTAATGATAGTATGGAAATTTTTATGGATGATTTTACTCCTTATGGAAAATATTTTGAAGAAGCATTGAAAAATTTGGAAAAGGTTTTAACTCGCTGTGAACAGACCCAGCTTGCTTTAAGCACTAAAAAGTGCCATATGATGATGAGTGAAGGAGTGGTATTGGGGCATTTCATCTCTATTGATGGCATCCAGGTGGATCCCTCAAAAATCAAGGTAATAAAAAATATACCCACTCCTGTAACTCAAAAAGAAGTGGGAAGTTTCTTAGGACATTCTGGATATTACTGAAGATTTATAGAAAAATTTTCCAAACTTGCGTCTCCTTTGTTTTCACTATTAACGAAGGATGTGCAATTTGTTTGGAATGAAGCATGCCAGACAACGTTTGTTAAGCTTAAGGATACGCTATCCACAACTCCCATATTAAGAGGACCCAATTGGACCCTGCCCTTTCACATTTCTTTAGATGCTTCTGATACTGCCATTGGAGCAGTTTTAGGACAACGGGATGGTCAAGTACCTTATGCAATTTATTTATTAGTAAAAAATTAGCCCCTGCTGAGCTAAATTATACTGTCGTCGAGAAGGAGTTCTTAGCCATTGTTTACTCCATTAACAAATTTCAACATTATATTATTGGATATCCTACATTTGTGCATACTGACCACTCTACCATCAAATTATAAATATCTAATGAATAAACATGTTACTAATGCCAGGGTGACTAGATGGCTTTTATTATTACAGGAGTTTGATATTACCATTATAGACAAACCTAGAAGAGAAAATGTTGTCACTGATTTCTTATCTCGTTTCACTAACAATGATGATAATTTTCCTGTTGAGGACTCTTTTCCAGATGAACACTTATTTGTAGTTTCAACTCACTCGCCTTGGTATGCAGATGTCGCTAATTACTTGGCTGCAGGAAAGATTCCAGCACATTTGTCCAAAAGAGAAAAAAAGAAAATTATTCAGCAAAGTGCCAGGTATTGTTGGGTAAATGGTCATCTCTTCTATACAGGCCTTGATATGGAGATCAGAAGATGTGTAAGAGAATATGAAATATTCCATATTTTGAAGGCTTGCCATGATGAGCCTTGTGGGGGGGATTTTGCAGACAGGAGGACAGGACACAAAGCACTGAGAATGGGATACTATTGGCCGAACCTTTTCAGGGATGCAAAAATATATGTTCAGTCTTGTGACAGCTATCAGAGGATGGGCCAACCCAATAGATTAGATAAAATGCCTCTTCAACCACAATTAGTGGTTGAACCCTTTGATAGGTGGGCATTAGATTTTATTGGTCCTATCAACCCTCATTCCAAGTAGAAAGCATACATATTGGTCTGTACCGACTACATGATGAAATGGGTAGAAGCTATGGCTTTGGTGAAAGCCAATGACCAAGCTATGATTGATTTCTTGTATAGTGAAATATTTACCTATTTCGGGGTACCCAAGGAAGTGGTTACCGATGGAGGACCGCATTTTTTGTCACATCAATTTGAAGCTTTGCTACAGAAGTACCATATTTAGCACCGGATAGCTTCACCCTACCATCCCCAAGAAAATGGCCAGGTGGAAAGAACTAACAAAGTCATTGAAGCTATCCTTACCAAGATGGTCAAGAGCCATTGTAGAGATTGGGCTGATAGACTTCTGGAAGAATTGTGGGCATATCGTACCACTTGGCGCAACACTATAGGTTTCTCTCCTTACGACTTGGTGTATGGGAAAAGTGTTGTCTTCCCAATTTAATTTGAGATTAAGACTTTGAACATAGCCATAGAGGTAAACCTAGAAGTAACTGAAGCCCAAAAGAAAAGATTGAATCAACTGAATGAACTTGACGAGAACCGGTTAACTGTATTAATCCAGCAATAGAGGTCCAATTGGAACAACCGATTCATCAAGAAGAAAGTCTTTTGTGAGGGAGACTGGGCAATATTATATGATTCAAGATTCAAAAGAGACTTCAAGGGTAAACTACGCACAAGATGGCTGGGCCCATATCTAGTAGAAAGAGTATTTGATAATGGTACGGTCCGCTTGGTAACCATTGATGAGAACTGCGCACCATTATTTGCTAATGCTCACAGGCTGTGGCTGTACCATAAGACCATTTCAAAGGATGCATTTACATCATAGATTGCAGCTGATATAGACTACCAGTTGGCACAAGGGCAGAAATTTTTTTCTGCCCCTGTCAATCCTTAGTTAATCGCTGCAAATCTCATATGAATTCTTGTACATAAATAAATTTTTTGTTTTTGCTTTTGTTTTATTTTGCACTTGATCCATTTTTTAATGAAATGTGCAGGGAAGTGCCTAAGAGCAGTGGTCATGATCGGGCCTAGTGACTAGTGTCATTTTTCTGTAACTCCCTGCACCAGAAGAAAATTCCTTGAATAAATATGTTGCAGCTGCAACACCGTAAAACTTCCACCCTTACCCTATTTTGCGTGGCTGCAACACTGTAAAATTTCCACCCTTACCCCATTTTGCGCAGCTGCAACACCATAAAACTTTCACCCTTACCCCATTTTGCGCAGCTACAACACCGTAAAACTTCCATCCTTACCCCATTTTGTGCAACTGTAACACTGTAAAACTTCCACCCTTATTTCGTTCCACGCAGGTGCAACACCGTTTTTACTTTTGTCCATTTTTCATCTTTTCCAGCAGCTGTAAAACCGTCAACTTCCATAAACCTAATTCCTTTTTCACCTTTTCCTTGCAGCTGTGACACTTTTTTCGGTAGCTGTGATACTTTTTTTCAGCAGCTGCGATACCTTTTTCCGGCAGCTATGACACCTTTTTTCGACAGCTACGACACCTTTTTCCGGCAGCTGTGACACCTTTTTTGGTGGCTGTGACTCTGCTACATTTGGCATATTTTTCTATAATCCTAGGCCGTGACTGTGTTGAACTGTCTGATTTCTTTATGATCTACAGCTGTGACTCCTCCATTATTGGCAGAACTCTTTGCAACTGTGGTTAGCAACTCCTCCAGATATGGCTCCGATTCCTGATGCTAGCAATTTGACTCACACTGCAGCACTCATCATGTTTTTGACCATTTTGACATGATGGTTTTTGGTTCGCAGGTGGAAAATGTTATTACAACAACCCTATAATAATGATTACATTTAATGACTAGACATCACATGAGTACAACTTTAGCAATGGTTGCACATCACACGTTCTACTATTCTCCAAAGAACATCATCCATCGTGTATTTTCGAAGGTATGGATTTCGATTAAATACTTGAATAAGTATTAACGGGATCTGACAATATTAATCATACCTTCTTTTATGTGCCCATTATCACATCGTTAAATCTCCACTCGTGTGACTTAATGACTAATTATGTTACCTGATAACCACCACCTTTCCTAATTTGGGATAAATTCCAACTAATCCAATGTGCTGAAACTTTCTGAATTTACCCAAATCCACTCTCAATTATTGATGCATACTCTGTACTTTAACCTCCATTTTCAGAATCAAGGCAGACAAACATGGGTATTCCAGCTCGGTATGAACCTCCAAACATGCGAGAACTTAGATGAAATGTCGAAGTTTTCTCCATCTTTCAAGATGCGGGTTGGACTAAATTCTTCCAACGCCTGAATGGATTTCACCATGAAACAGCTTTACAGTTTTCCTTGAATCTTACAGAAACCCACTCAGAGGTTTGGGGATTGCGTATTGAAGTCTTTGAAGACATAGTGGTTGAGGTCACTGGTCTTCCCCAAGTGGGCAGAGCCTGGTTTGGACAAAGAACCCCCAATCCAGGAGCAGTATAGGATTTTCTCAGGGAAGGGGAACAGATTCAACCGTCACGGAGGGGGATAGCATTACAGTCACTGAAACGCCCATGGAATCAAGTAGAAATTTTTCTCAAGAAGTATATCACCTGTGAAGGTAGGTATCAAATAGTCTATCACTCTGAATTTCCTTTATTATCTCACCTCCATGACATGATTTTTCTTATAATTCC
This sequence comes from Pseudotsuga menziesii, assembly GCA_001517045.1. NCBI lineage: Eukaryota > Viridiplantae > Streptophyta > Pinopsida > Pinales > Pinaceae > Pseudotsuga > Pseudotsuga menziesii. The sequence continues at coordinate 94,579 of LPNX011062667.1, forward strand.
ATTCTATTTATTCAATGATTTACATCATATGGTTGGGTTTGTCCGAGCTGCTAAGCATCCACTCTCTTCACTTACCCACCATGGCCTCATTAGATTAATAATCTTACGGACCCTTGCTCAACACAACCAAACCTGTGAGCAATTTACAGCTCAAGTTTAGGAACCCGTTCTTTTACTCGATGCCCTAATAGAAGAGGAAATGGCAGTACCTATACTCATGGGGCCTGTTCAAAACCAAGAAGATCCAGTCAATCCATAGTTGGGGGAAAATGTAGAGCAATAGGAGGTTTGGAGCCCCTCCAATTTATTTGGGGGGGGATATGAGACTGGATCAAAGGATTAGTCAGGAGAACAAGCAGAACAATTGGAAGAGGATGTACAAGAAAACCCTGTGGAAAGAATAAATATTGGGGCAGCTCTGACAGCAGAGGTTGAAACTGGAGGAGTATTAGATGTTGCGACAATTGAAACCAAAGATGTTAGAGCTATGATAATAGAAGAAATCACTGAGGTGGTGACTATTGAATCTTCCCCTGAATGGGGAGGAACCTTGATTGAGGAAGAATATCCCAAAGAACAAGAAAATGTTGGAACTAGGGATATCCCTTCCACTTCAACTGCGAATTTAGAAAATCCAGCACCACAGAGAAAAAGGAGGAGATCAAAGGATGAAATAAAGGCATCACCACCAATAAGACAGAAAAGAACCAGGTCAGTCATAGTAGCAGAAGCAGCAAGGGAAATATGGGCAACCCTAGAAGCACAAATTGAGTTCCCCATTCTTAGACCCAAACCAATTGATGTGCCAAAGGAACCAGTCGCAAAAGAACCTCAAATTGAAGGAATTCTATTTGAAAATAGGCTATTGAAAGAGGAATTACAAGCACTCTTAAAGGAATTAGAAAATTGGAAGGAAGCGTGCAGAAAACATAATGAAAGGAAGATGCACACATTGGTTGAGGCTATAGACCAACTGGAAGGATCAATTCCTGCTAAGGCTGGAAATGAGGAATAAAGAGTGGTATTTCCTATGCATGGAGAAATATTTGATGAGTCAGGATATAAGGTTATAGTTCGTGCCTTTACAACACAGCAGTTTTCACCTACAGCTATGGAAGAACAGGGACAACTTGATTGGAAAGACGGTGAGACTCCCCAAGAGAAACTCCAGGAAAAGGAAGTTGCAGATGAGCAAGATGTTGTCACACAAGAACCAACATATTTGAATATTCCTGTTGAAATTACCACCAGAATTGGGACAGAGGAACCAAAGGATGATTTTATTCTTGATTTTGTTGAGGAAGATTGCACTGTGACCCCTGAACCCTCTCATGACACAAAAACAATAGAGATGGAACCATAACATTAGAACAATGATGAGGTAGAACAGGATGTCGACACACAAGAACCAACATCCTTGAATGTTCTTGTTCAAGTGGCCATCCAAATGAGGGAAGAAGAACCAGGGATTGAATACATTCTGGAATTCAATGAATAAATTTGTACTATGACTCCTGAATTGTCTCATGACACCTAGATATTAGAAATGGAATCACAACAATAGGGAGATGAAGAACTAAACTAGGATGCTGCTACACAAGAACCAACATCCTTGAAAATTGCATTACAGACTCTCGGGATGCAACAAGAAGCCAACCTTGAATTGGATATCATTCCTGATGTGGATTTAGGTGAAGATGAACAAGCTCAATCACAATCCTCAGGTGATACTGAAATCCTTGAGGAACAAATTCATATTGAAGAGGACATACAATTCCAACAACATGAGGAAAAATAAGAATAGGGTGTTGTCACACAAGAACCAGTAGCCTTACATTCCCCTGCTGAAGTTGCAGCTAATAATCAGGTAGATAAGAAGACTTAAATTTAGGAGGAAGTTGTCCCACAAGAACCAACATCCTCACAATCAGCTACCGAAGTTTCCATAGGAGAACCCGAGAAAAATGATGCTTTTACACAAGAACCAGCTTCTCCAAGAGTTTTTTTAGGAATACCGGTGGTTGGAGTTGTTGCAAAAGAAATTTCAGGAAGGGATGTTGTTACACAAGAACCAGCACCCCCAGAAGTAACATAAGAAGTACAGAATGTCCAATGTGGCACATCAGGGGATAAGGTGTGGACCGAATCCCTTCAAAATTTTATTAATCTGGATTTTGATGATGAGGAGTATCTTGAAGAAGAAGAGACCCTGAAGCCTATATAAGAGATCTCAATCTTGAGAATGGAAGTAAGGAAGTGGACAAGTCAGGTGGAAAGCTACCAAGAAGGGATTGTTCCCCTCACTGAACATAGAAATACTATTAGGGGACTGAAGGAAAAATGGGCAGAAGAACTCATGACCTAGAAACTTCATGAGGAAGAACTATAGAAGGAGCTGAGGGAGCTAAAGAAGTTCAAGTCTATGCAGGTAGAAAAAGACCAAATGTATGCTCTTTCTCAGGAATTATTGGGCACCAGGGTACCCTCCTTCTCTTACCCTGTCTTTTTATTCGAACAATTTATTTGGTTTAAGTTAAGGGCTGTGAAAGAAGGAACATCATATGAGATAGAAACCTCAGCAAAATTCTTGGAAACATTTCTAAGAAGTAATTTTGAGGACTAGAATTTGTTGTGTGAGCTGTATTTGCATGAGATGGCCTATCCTTTGGACCGCCATTCAAATCCTATTCCTTTTTTAGGCGACATTCAGTTGAGGGCTTTTGCTTCTTTTGTGAGCAATCATGTTCAGTGGGAAAGGTCTTTCCAAACATTTTCTCACAATGAAGCCCACTCTAATCTATGGATTCAAAGTGAGCCTCAAAACACTCGTCTTCTCCTTGCTCGAAACCAGAGTCTACTCTCATGCCCCATCCAGACTCGGCATATAATGGAACTGCAAGAAGGGGTTATTTCTACTTGTACCAGCCATATTTCTATACATCAACAAACAAATTTGGAAGGAAGTAAGCAAAGATGGTAGGTTTCCTCTACAGCCCTCAAAAATAGGGACCCCTATTGTTATAGAAATTTTGAACAAGCACTTTCTAGGATTGAGGGTTATGTCGGATGTATAAGGGAATGTGGGGTTAATTGGCTGGGACTGAAATTTAAATTTCCTCTCATCTGGTGGCCAGCAAAACCGTACAGGGAGGATTTGTCATTGGCTAGGGTAGAAGAGCAGAAATGTTGGAGATATTAGGTTGTTCATAAGGGTTTTATAGAAAAAGAAGGAACGTCTGAATTCCCCTACAACTTTTCTTCTCTCCATGAACAAAGCATAGTGCAAGATTCAGATTCAGAATAATGGAGGTTGTTGCATGAGGACATGCAACAAGACAGTTGGGGGGAGATGTTGGGCCCAGAAATGGCCCCTTTTTTACCATCCTTATCTACCTCTTTTTTCCTTATCCTACCCTGTTGCGCATGCTAAACAGATGTTTTTCCCTCACTCTTCCCCTCAAGTCACAAAGGTATGGTTAGTTATTGTCTTATTTTATTAATGCTTAGGATTGTGGTAATCAAGGCTATATATCTTCAAATATGCTAACATATGATGGTTTATAAAGGTATTTTGAGATATAGACAATGCAGGTGTAGCGAGCTGAACATGCTAAGGGAAGGATGAACATTCATTGCTTAAGTTGATCGTCACCTATCCTACCATTTCCCAAAGAATGCAGTCCCAGTGTATTATTCCATGCAAAGCTGTACAAGGGTAGCTGCAACAGAATGCGACAGATCTAGAAGGAAACAGTGTGCCGCTGCTCGAAAATAGTTGTGATCTGTGGGATATCTTCTCAATCAAACAGGATCATCATTATTTCTGGGTCAATTAATAGTTTCCCTATATTTCCTACTCTCACCCTACAATGGCTGTAACAATTGTTGTAATTAAGGCTGCCTGAAGATCAGAGATCTTCATGGCTGCCCAATAATAGGGATGGGATGTTATGATTGACATTGTATAAGTATGGGGAACTATTCTGAGCCAGGGGTTGAATCCTTAACCAATTTATTATATTAGCTATGACTGAGGTTGTGTGATTTATCTGCCCTTTTTAATACAAGGAGTTACTTCAGATCTCCATGTTTTAACGTGCATTATTTCTAGCATCTTTGTGTGAAGGCTAGGCCCACCTTCCCACAGGGATTGCCGAGTTAAATTAGGAATTTTAATTAGTTTGTTGTGTGATGTTGTGATAGTTTCATTTTCTCATAGTAAGCTGCAACAGTTCTTGATTTACAGTGTGTTATTAATTGCATCTCTTGGAAAGCTGCAGTGGTATGGTGTGACAGTCGACTGTATAAGTAATTGTTCCTTATACAACTGTGTGGTAGCTATAACAACCTTGTTCATCCCTAGATCTTCCAATTGTTGTTTATATAGATTCTCGCAGTTTGTCCCTTTGCTTTTGTAATTGTAGAGTTTCATTCCTGTACTTTGAATTTCTAGAATAACTGAATTCAATTCATGATTCTGGATTTCTAGAATAATTAGATAAATACAGTTGCATGAATCATTAGATGATTTGGTAAACAGGATTTCATTTTCTACAAAATTAATCTATATTTGATTTCTTGAATCTTTCAATTCTAGATTAGAACAGTAAAAGGTAATTGTGACTGTATTCTTTAGAGAGTAAACTAGATTAAGTGGATCCTTGGGATGAGCATAGCTAAGCAGAGGATATGATTGTTTACTTACATAAACTCAGTGTTTAAGCATATATAGTGCATGTTATCCTTGAAATAAAATACTTCCATGGGTTGACAATAAATATTGAACACTCTTTATGTTAGCTGTAATTAAATTGCATATCGGGTGCCCAACAAACATAACAGAAGTAAACTTCTACTTAGCTAGAAAAAATCCTTCAACATGATCATAATAACTCATAAGAAAATACATGGCATAAACAAGCATAACAAAGATACTTATCTTGATGATTAAGTTGTCCGAAACTATCTATGTCGCTGCAATGTTCCACCCAACCATAGGCTAGTGTGTTCATTAATATATCAACACACTGCCACCCCTAAGCTGGGAATGACTTACACAAGGAACTAGGGAACAATAGATGACACACGTCCATACCGAAGCACACACACAATCAAGCCAACCTTCAGTTGTGTTTATCATATTATCTAGCCAAGCCAACACCAAGTTGGGTTTGTCAACATGTAGGAATACAAGCCAAAAACTACTTGGTTTATCATACTATTCACAGTCAATCCAACAATCAGTTTAATGACCAGCCAAGCCAACATATGGGTTTATCAGGCTACCATCCAAGCCATCCTTCAAGTTGGGTTTATCAGGCTGTCTAGTCAAGGACTACTCACAAGCCCAAACACAACAAGACAGATACAAGCCAATAGATGGTTTTATCAGGATACCAACCAAGCCATCCTTCAAGTTGGGTTTATCAGGTTGCTAAGGCAGTGGATAGGAAGAACTCATAAGCTAGCAAGCTCATCAACAAAGCTAAGGACACCTTCACAAGATCTATATGGTCTGGAATCCATGTTTCCTACACACCCAACAAAAGGAAGTGCCCCCTTCTCTACCCCACAGTCCCTCGAGCTACACCATCCTTTCCAGCTCTCTTCAAGATGTGCAGAGCAGATTCACCAACCACTCTTATCCTATTGTGGGGTTCCACACTAGGTTTATTAAGCACATTCTATGTCTCTTCCACTCCTAATCCTGACATATAGTTCAGACATGAACCAGGGTGCACATATCATAGCAAAACATAATGTCAACATAGAAAAACTAGGATTCTACTCACTCTGTGATAGAGGATACCATTGCATAAAAATGCTGGGGAAAACCATAGATGGCCACTCTTTCTCATAAAATCAAGTGATCTCCACTGCTCATTTTTTCAGCAAAACAAAGGAGACCCCTGAACCTCTACATGACTGAGGAAGGTAAACAAGAAGTGAACAACCTAGAACAAAACAAGGTTCTTCCAACAGGATGAATGCACAACATGCATGACATAAGAACAACTCTCCCCAGCAGGCTCCATGAACAATGAAAATGAGCCCAACATTCAACATGACTGAGGATGGTAAACAACATGTGAATAAATCAGAACAAAACATGGTTCTTCTAGAAGGATGAACGCACAATGTGCATGAACATAAGAATGACTCTCCCTAGCAGGCTCCACGAACAACACAAATGAACCCAACGTTCAACGCAACTCAGGGATGAGGGAATGGGAATGAATTCCCACATGGGTTTACTTGCTGCAAAAGAAAGAACTTGGCCTCCTAGGATGCAGACCTATAGACTTGCAGGATTTATCATTCAAGCCATCAGACTGCCATGCCTTGCTCTTCCCAAGGCATTAATTTCCTCAATCAAATTCTGGAAGAATTCTAGAATAAATTGATGATTGAGGACAGAGGACAAAAGTAGCTAAGGGTTCATGGGTTTCCCCATTGAAATATGGTCACAACCTATTGGCTTAGGAGTTTGACCAACTCCCCTCCCTCTCCCTTGTGGAATCATGTCCCCACCTCTTGCATGTTTGAGTTCCATAGTTAGCTGTGGTATTTTTATTAATTTGCATGGTTACATGATATTTTAAAATATATATTATGCTTGACTCAGCACTATCACCATAGGTATCAACCTTGATCACCTATTCACAAAACACCAGATCAGTGATAAGGCCTTGGAATTGAGCTCCATGCCATGATCTCAATAATATATACATCGTGTACAATTCAATGCCAAGGGTTCAAAACCGGGGTATTACGTCACCCACCATTCTGGGTCTTCTCACAGTGTTTGTCGATTCACTACTATTACCACTGTACTGACACACAAGACAAACCTACAAAGAACTCACAAGTCTTCCTCCTAAGTTTTTCCTAGTGTATGGATTTTTATGTACGTTAAAGCTTTGGGTCATTTCTACTTCATTTTTTAGTGTATCCTGGTCATTTCCTTCATCGTTATAGGGTTGCTTAGTCCCGTGTGGTCCCTTCTCATAGTTTTCCATTCTGAACACACTAGGACTCTCCTCAGTCCTCTTCCTCTTTTCTTTTTGGAACCTCACCCCACTTCATAGGAGACCACACTTTTCCGCAGTTTCCCCCATAGTCTTGTTATGACTCCCATCTATCTACCCCGTATAATTCCATCTAACCCTTTACTTCACAATACCCACAACCTCCACACACTCGGGCTTTACTCATTGGAATTCATATTTAGTATTCCTTTTTTCACAAATGAGCATCTTGATCCACAGTTGTGGTGACAGTAGGAATATCCCCCTTGGTCCCTTAAAAAGTCCATTTCACCGTAGCTGTAAGATTTGGCTGTGTCGACAATGAACTTGGTAATATATCCTTCCAAAATGTTATCTATCCACACTTTGAAAAACATTGAAGCTTTGTTGTTCACCTTTTGCAGTTGTTGGATTAGTTCAAGAGTCTACTGATTAGGCTCTCCTCCCTAGAAATTCTTCTTCTGGAAAGTAAGTTGCGCCAACCATTCATACAATACTATCAAAATTCAACAAAGAATATATCATGAATATCTAAATAGACATATCTTCCCAACTGGTATTTTGTTTTCAACCTCGTGTTTTGGTTCTCTTCTTCTGCAAACTCTTGGACCTTCTTATCAAACCAGTCATGGATTTCCAGCTTTTTTGGATGCCACAACATGTCCTCTTCTTCTTCACACAATGGTACCAAAAACATAACCGTTTGTCGACACAGATCTGCTGACAGGGGTTCACTTCCCATTGTTGTCAACAAATTACCAACACAAACTCCCTAAACATAGGCTTGGAAAGGTTTTATCCTTTCCAAAAACTCCTACAAAGCATGCACAGTCTCACTCGATATATCTGAGGAGGGCTACAAGAACCATGTTTACAGAGTAGGATGCAGACTTCACATTATCTCTAATTTATCATGACATTAACTAGAAATCCAGGTTTATAATTATGTGATCAACTAGATCTACTCATCATCAATTTCAATTAAACCAAACTTAGATCAATGAAGACATCAACATATATTAAATCAATAAGTATCGCAAGACTTCTGTTAATATTTCATATTCTTAGCTAGATATCATTAGTGTTTAATCCAAATTCACAACAATAGCATATGCAGGATCACTGAAAAAAACACAATCAAAAGATAGACATAGTATTTATCCTGGGAAACCATCAAGGGGAAGAAAAACCAGAAAAACTTCCTTTGTATAAGATGTATAAGATAAAACCCAAAAACATGTATTCTCCGCCTTACTGGTATGTCTATCTCTCTCTCCTATGCACTACGCAAGTGAGTGAGTCTATGTTCTAATGAGGAAGACAAATCCTCTATTTATACACTTTAAGTCACTTGACTTTTAACCTAACAAGTCATCCCCACTAAACTGGCTGGGCCAAATTCACCTAGGAAGACTCAAAACAATATTATATATTATTCATTGGGGTACTATTGACCCGAATTATAATGGAGGATTTACCTCATGACTCTATGATGACCAAATACAATAGTAATATCCCGATGGAGGAATAATAACATCTCCCTTGGGGTACATTAGTAAAATACATTTAGAATATTTTTACACTCCCCCTTAGCGAGAAGGGTATTCTACTGACAACATCATCATCAACTATAGGAGTAATGAGAGAGAGCATCTTCTGCAGTATCAAGGTAATACATATATATGCCATATGAAGTTTTCAACAATCCTTAGTAACTGGAACAACTACTCTTCAAATGTCTTCATCTTATGTAGGACACGATCACTTGATCATTTTGCAGGAACACTTCGATCTTTCACTCCTTTGTAGCAGTACTTCGATCTTCTCGATCATTTGCAGCAGTAATTCGATCTTCTTGATCCTTTGCAACAACATTTTGGTATTATCAATCCTTTGCAACAACACTTCCATCTTCTCGATCCTTTGCAGCAACACTTTGATCTTCTTGATCCTTTGTAGTAGCACTTCGATATTCTCAATCCTTTGCAGCAACAGTTCGATCTTCTCGATCCTTTGCAGGAGCACTTCGATCTTCTTTATCCTTTGTAGCAACACTTCAATATTATTGATCCTTTGCAGCTGCACTTCGACCTTTTTTATCCTTTTTCGCCACGCTACCTACAGTACACATGATATATTTTCGGGATGATAAATCCCTATCACTTTAGGACATAGGTCCATGGATGATGCAATCCTCCATCAACATACTCCCTCTTAATGAGAAGGGTCCATATTATCGACCATTTGATTCATCCACAAATCACTGCAGGTCCATATTGTCCACAAGAACTCATTGTAGACCATCATTATCCTGTTAGAGATAGGACCACTCCAAGTGAGTGTGATACTATGACATCTACATGTACATGTAGGAATACTCTCCATGCAAGAGTATCGTGTGCAACTACATATATCTACCACAGCTAGATGCAGGCCTTGTTTTCTGTAAGGACTCATCGTAGGACATCCTCAACGTAAAATCTAGGACCACTTCATGCGAGTGTTATACTACGCCATCTATGAGGAATCATCGCAGGACATCCTTAGCATTAAATCTCGGACCATTCGCAAATGAATGTTGTTGGAAGGAATTTTGGGGTAAGTGAGCAACGTAGCACCGCAGAAGCTGTGCAAGCTCACGCGACACCATGCAAGCCAAAGATAGTACGATGGGTGGAAAACAAACCACTTTTGAATATTTTATGCATCTTTTTGTATCGGTTGAACACATTTTGTGGATATAGGTCATTAGTGGTTAAATCAGTTAGGAGTTATTTAGAAGTGGACCTTGAATGTAAAGGCCAAGCCTATATATAGATTAGAATTGCAATTGTAAAAACATACGAGATGAGACTGAAGTGAGAGATTGAATCTTTTGTGACTTGTATGTGACTTTGTGGATTGATATTTCTCTCGCTGTGGATAAAGACTACTATTGTTTTGGATCTATTGCGATGAAAGTAATATGATACGACGAATATTGAGTTGAATCACTGTTGTCCTTGTTTCCCCTTCATATGTTGCGATGTCTTTTTCTGTCTTTATATACTACGATGGTTCTATTTTATGAATAAATAATGCAATACTACTGCAATGAATAGAAGAATGATGCAATCTATTAGATATATGATTGTCATGATATATCTGTGATGAATGCTGTGCTATTTAATAAATAGATCTATTAGATCTGATAGTTATGTGGATAAATTGTTGATGCCTCGATCCTCCTCCTTACTGTTGAAAACTTGGTTTTGACAGCTCTCCCTTGAATATCTTGGGTGATATTTCTTCCGCTCTGTGGGTGTTACTAGGAAGGGTGAAACCTGTCTGGGCCGATGCTTAGGAAGACCGCACCGGTTGGGCATCGACATAGTGAGAACTGCTATCAATGAGGCTTTGTTGGTGGGTTTTGGCCAACAAATGTTAGACTACAACATCCACATATAAATGTAGGTACACTCTCCATGCGAGAGTAACATTTGCAAGGCAGATCTTGAATGCAACTAAATGAAGGCCCTATCCTCGATAAGGACTCATCATAGAGCATCCTCATATTCAAATCTAGGACCACTCCTAAGTGAGTGTTATTCTAAAATATCCACAAATGAATGTGGGTACACTCTCCATGCGAGAGTATCATCTGTAGGGCCATCCTTAGCTAGTAAGGACCACTCTCAGGAACAGAGTGTTATTTCCTGCAAGACCATCCTTAAGAAAGGATACTATCATCCACAAGTGAATGTTGGACCTTGTAAAAATCTTCAGGCACACTTGGCATCTTTCATACTGGAGCTTCAATGTCATTCCATCATCAATGATAGTATTATCATCACTCTCCCTTTCCAGGGAGGATCCATATCATCAACCTGCTCCCCCTTTATCTAAGGAGGGTTCATATCTTCGATTTGTTCTTCTTTTTCGAGGAGAGTCCATATCTTCGACTTGTTCCTCCTTTTCGAAGAGAGTCCATATCTTCATCATTTGTAGTATCATTATTGTTCCTCCTTGTGAGGAAAGTATTTTTAGACTACACCAATCTTGTCATGAAAATATTCAAACTTTACTCTAGATAGAGGCTTGGTCAGCACATCAACAACTTGCTCATCGGTACTCACATACTAGAGATTTATAGCTCCCTTTTATACCATATTCCTTATATAAAAGTATCTGATTTCTATGTTCTTTGATTTATCATGGAACACAGGATTCTCTGTTATCTTTATACAACTCTGGTTGTCACAAAGAATCACTATGGTATCCAAATCCATTTCAAATAGAATTGACATTAGTTTCTGAATCCATATCACTTCACAACTAGCGGAGAAAGCTACTATATAATATGATTCAGTTGAGCTGAGAGAAACACTGGACTATTTCTTACTAAACCTTGAGATCATGGTAGATACTAGACAATAACATCCACTCGAGGTGCTCTTTTTGTCTGCGACACTTCCTTCCCAATATGAATCTGTATATCCATACAATCTGTAGTCATGATCTCTAACATAGTATAGTCCAAAGTATATCGTACCTTTTAGGTACCTCATCACATGCTTTGTAGCTATCAGGTGAACCCGTCTAGGTTTAACTATATACTGACTTAAGGTGTTCACAACAAAACATATATCTGGCCTTGTATTCGTCACATACATCAATGACCCAATAATTTGTCTGTACTGAGTCGTATCCATTAACTCTGATGATTCATCATATAACAACTTCAGGATGGTGTCCATGGGTGTGATCATGGCTTTACAATGCAACATATCAAATATTTTCAATATTTCTACTGCATATTGACCAGTATTCTTTCGTCATTGCTTCCACCCACTCTTTCTTCTGGACAACTACCTCGTATCTGCTGGGTTCTTGATCTACAAGACCAGACATCAAAGCTACATAACTGGAGAATGGATTTTATCTTTTGCTTGTTCTTGTGGATCCTTATGGAGCTCCATACTTTTCTATTTATTTTCTCTTACCCAAGCAAGTTTTCTCTTTCAATATATATCCAAAGTAGGGGGTTCCTGAGGTTCTACCATATCATGATCTTCAGATGCTACTATTTCAATAGAGAGTTCAACTTCTACATTTCTGGGAGGTACATACTCTTCATATAATTCTTCAATATGACACCTTATGGATTTCTTAAGAGTTCTCTCTTCATCAAATGTTACATCCCTACTAATCTCTATATGATGGAATCCTGAAATGTATATCCTGAAGGATTTTAGAGACTTACAATATCCAACAAATATTCCCTTCTTTCCATAAGGATCCAACTTGGTTCTCTTCTCTTTTGAAATATGCACATATAATGGACATCCAAATATATGGAGATGGATCACTATAGGTTTCTTTCTTGTATACATTTCTTCAGGAGTCTTGAATCCAAAAGAATTGTGAGATAATCTATTTTCCACATACACAGCTATTCTTACTGCTTCATCCCATAGGTGCATGGGGAGGTCTTGGTCATAAATCATTGTTTTCACTGCTTCCATAATGGTTCTATTATTTCTTTCTGCAACACCATTTTTTTGAGGATTGTAGGGAATGGTTAGTTCCCTCTTGATTCCAGCCTCCTTACAGAATGCTTAAAATTCCTTTGAAGTATATTCTCCACCATTATCTGATCTTAGTGTCTTGATTCGTCTTTCTGAATGGTTCTCTTTCAATGCTTTGAATTCCTTGAATTTATTGAACACTTCACTCTTGGTATTCAAGAAATATATCCATGTCTTCCTTGAATAGTGATCAATAAATGTGACATAATATTCATATCCACTTAAATATGTGGAGGGCCTACTAATGTTGCACTAAAATATAAAGTGAAAGATACAACTTCAAAGATATACAAAAGACACATAATAGATTGATTCATTCCCAAAAGACAGATCAATAGATACACTGATAGATCGACATATCACTTCTAACCGAAGCTCAATGATTCTCCCTCCAATAATTTTAATTTACACTTATAATCCTAACTCTATTTATAGGCTCATTAGGCTGTTAAAAAATGGTCCACTTGACCAATCACTAACTAAGTCAACCAAAATTCCCTAATATGGCGATTTCTCCTTTCGCCACGGTTGACTCTTCTTTCTGTTGACGTCCTTATTGTCGGTGGCAGAAGCACACTTTGTGCATTCTAACCCCTTTCCAACAAAAATTATTGAAGAATCAAATGAGTGTTATAATCAGATCCAAAATGGTATAATGACTTGGAATTCGAAGCAACAGAGGTGATATCAGCTCCAAATAGGTGAGACAAGTGTCCAAGCAAATGCATAAGGTATCCAACTTCATTTAAATTGAGAGGAAGTGTGCAAGTGACCATGTAGGAAAAAGGAGGAGGCTTAGGATCAGTGAGATTGAATGCAGATACTCCATAGGTTGATCTAGCTTCCAAAGTATCCAAAGGAACACAAACTAGCACATTAGTAGATTCATGGGAAGAAAAGGGATAATATTCTAGAGAATAAAATGATAAAGAATCCTCTGTGATATAAGTATGAAGGGAGGACATGGAGAGATGTTCAAAATATTTAATGAGAGTCTGAGTGTTGATGCTAGGCACGAAGAGGGAGATTCAAAAGTGCATGAGATCAAGTATGGTGAGTGCTAATACATATATAATACTTGATATAGTGAATCAAACATCCAAGAATACACTGAGTTGTGTATCATCAACAAGTGAAGTATGCACATGGTGTGAAATATCTGGCATATGGATCTCAGAATCCATAGAGAGCACTAAATGTGTGAGTGAATATTCAACAATGTAAGCTCCATTAGTCACTTATTCTTCATTTATATCATCAAACAAATAGGAATCAGGATATTCAACTTCAAGAGACATAGAATAATATGTATCTTCAATATTTTCTTCTTGATAGGAAGAGGAAGCATTGAATCAAAGAGAATGGTAGCAATAAGAACTTGTTGTGTTGAATCTGCAAATTCTTCATCATGAACATCTTCATCAAAGATTGTAGAGGCTGAGATATATTGAGAAATAATATTTGAGGTTCTTTGTGTAGTCTCCAAATTTCTAGAATGATCCTCGTTGTTCTTTCCAAAATATCTATCCAATTTTGTCTAGAGATCCTTTGGGTATTCAACAGAATCAATAAGGTAGCACATGCTTGGAGAAATAACTAGACATATAGCTCCAAAATATCTATCACAGTCATTCAACCAATCATTTATCTCTTCATAAGACTCTTCACCATCTCCAATATATATATCATATATACCTTGTCTCTATAGAGATGAAATCATCTTCAATTTTCACTCTGAATAACTTGTGAATGGAGTAAGAAGAGGAACCGATACTCTTGAATCCATATTGAATTTGTACCTACAAAATAAACCTATAAATAGTAAATGAAGTATTAATTAAATATCTCCCAAATATCTTATACCATGTATACATTCTAAATCCAAGGGGACATAAGTAATTTCATAAACAAGCTAACGATCTAGGAACATAATTAACCTCACATAGAATTGCATAGAATTAGCATAAAGAGAGAATAATAATAATTGGATAATATTCCATGTATTATAATTCAACAATAGTGTACATAAATAATACATCCTTGAGAGGAAAAATCGTGTTTCTAACGAGATAATTCATACTATCACATAAAGAAGGCTTACTAAATATGAAAACCCCCATAGGTGACTAAATTACTTTCCAAATCAGTTGAAGAGCTCACAAATTGAATAAAGAAAGAGTGAGGTGTGATGTGTGATGGAAAATGTTACTAATCATGGAATATAGAGATAAAATCATGGAGGATGGGTTGGGCAAAAAATATAGAAGCTTCCCAGTTTACTAGCTTTATGTTATCCACTGAAAATTAAGAAAAGGAGTCTAAAGGAAGAAAAGATAGGAAGGTGCAATTAATAATATAGGAAGTCAATAAAGTGGGAAGAATATTATCTAGAATTGGTATAAGGTACTCCTCGAGTATTTATGACAAGTGTTGACCAAGTGGTGCTGTATGGAGGCCAACTACCTAGTCTAGTACATAAGAATTTAATTAAAATGACTAATTATTATATCCCAAGTCTATAGGTTGTTTTTAATATTCCAACACTAAACACTCCAAAAAAAAGTTTGGAGGTGTCCAACTAAGTGTTACATAGGTTTAAATAATTCTAAACAAGAAAAATAAGATTAGAAATTAAAAAAAAAACAGTCAAAGGATCAAGTTTACCCAAGGTTGTCTCAAGCTTCCAAGCAAGGACCAAAAACAAAATGGATGCAAAAAGGATTCAATAAGGGGTCAAATGCTCAAATACAAATCACACACAACATAAAATGCACAAAAAAATCCCAGACAAACAAAATGTAAGAA
This sequence comes from Pseudotsuga menziesii, assembly GCA_001517045.1. Classification (NCBI taxonomy): domain Eukaryota; kingdom Viridiplantae; phylum Streptophyta; class Pinopsida; order Pinales; family Pinaceae; genus Pseudotsuga; species Pseudotsuga menziesii. The sequence goes on from LPNX011062667.1 coordinate 109,979, forward strand.
AAATACAAGAAATATCAGACAAGAAAGGCTAAAAAAATTCCCCAAATAGGGTTTTTTTTCTCTTGCAACTACCCTATCAGAGCAATAATTAGGAGATTTTCCCTCCTGGATACACTATAGGGGTGTACAAATGTGGAATTTTTCTCTCTGTAATCTATTTCGAGGGGGATAAAAAGTCTTGTAAATGGTAAATTTTGGATTACCTCGACTTGGTCCAAGAATGGATCAGGTTTGAAGATGCATTATGCTTATCAATAGTAAGAAAAGAAGACGAAACCCAGAATCAAACAAGCTTTTGAAGAGATTATAGGATTCAAATAATAAATGAAGGGATTAAAATCTAGGTATCTTGCATCCCCAATATGGTCACCAATTTATTTGTATAGCAATCATGCCTATGGATAGGTAGAATCTCTCACGGGATTAGAAAGGCGCCTAGTCACCCAACCCAAGACATAAAACGAAAAAATAGTTCCTAACATATTCCTAGATCTAATATTTTATGCAAACAAGGAAAGAGAAGGATAGTGGAGAAATTATATTTCCTACCTTATTCTAGATGGTTTTCCTTGTCGCTCCAACCTTTAGCTTGATCTCCAAATCTCCTAATCTTGATGCAATATGCAGAAGATAATGCGAGACTACCTTTCTCCAAGTGTGTTAAGCATAAACTAGATCTATTTTACTTTACATAGTATAAGTAAACATACATTGCATAGAAACAAATAATGAAGAATAGGACAAGTTATATTGATCAGAAACTATAAATAAATGCAAAAGTATACATGACTTTGTTGTAGTACTCCCCTCAAACTCTCCTTCCAAATCGCTTTGAGAATCCTAGGATCATAAGGTCCACCCCTTTAATCTTTTTCCTCTAGTTTGAGCCAAATAATGATGTCCATTTTATAGGTTAGGTAAGGCCAAACAACTTGGATGAATATTTGGATCTATGGATAATAAGTTGGATAAGGAGATATACAGGTTACCATGAAAGGAATGTGAAGTAGGATTCAAAGGAGGAGGCCATCCCATGAATGTATCATGAATAACTGGATCCAAAATCCAAGGAGGATAGGTAAAAATGGGATTTTTTCTCACTAAGGAAGGCCAAATAGAAAAAAAGTGGGATATTATCGCTCCCCTAACACTAGAGAACAAGAATTTTCTCTCCCCTAACACTAGGAGGGAGCGATAATCTCATAAAAATGAAAAATATGAGGATTTTTAGGTTGTTTTTCGAACTCCAAGTGTAATATAAGTATTCCAAACATGATTAGGAAGTTAATGTAATTTCCCAATTCGAAAATTCCCAACAAAGGCAAAATTTTGGAAAAATTGTGTTGACTAGCTTGGACTGTGGGGGATTCAAATGGCTCAAGTGGGTATCAAATTTGATAGGGAATGATTTGGGGAGGCTTAATACTCTTAAATAGAATCTCTTATGGTTTTATTATAGGTCATATAAATCTGCAACTCGATTTGGATATGATGGTAAAAGGGAAAAATTACTAGCAATTTATGGTGCAATTCCCCCTATGGTGTGGGCAGAAATGGCTCTCCAAATCCAAAAAACCATACCAAATTTCAGAAAATCCTATGGGTACTATAATTATACCTCATTTAATTTCATTATATGTGGTTAATAGTTCTACAACTAAGAATTAAATCTTCATATTTGAATGCACAATTTCAGTGATATTTGCTTAAGGGAAATGACACAATAAAGCTGAACTTCGACTCATAAATGGTGAATAGAATGGTTAAGAACAAATTAATATGAATATATAACATTGAAATAATTTCAATATCTCACTAAAAACATATAAAATTGATCCAAGTATCAATATACTTCAGACACACAATCTCCATTGAAAGGAAAAATCATCACATGGAAACTAGTCATAAGAAAGCTTGGAAATGTGAACATTTGCATATGTATTTCTTATGATTTTGACTTAAAGAGCATGTGAACATGAAATTACAGAGCCATACCTCATACATCAGATATTTGGAATCAACTTAACTTAATCATGCACAACCACTATTCACACTAGTGCGCCTTCATAGGAAAACATGGAAATATGGAAGTGGAAATTGAGAGAACGGGAGGAAAGATGGGTCACGAATGTAAGGTTTTCCGTTACACCAAAACCTGTAGATGTTGATGAAAATTTGAAATGCAAAAGGACCTATCACTAGGAGTGGTGGTTATTACACTTTTTTTATATTCCCAGAGGTGCGGCGGTTATACCATGTGGAGGTACCCGATACTCCAACACCTTGGCTTCGGCGTAGCTTGGGGGAATTGAACTTGAGACCTCTGCTCTGATACCATGTAAAGTTTTCCATTACACCAAAACCTGAATATGTTTATGAACATTTGAAACCCAGCACAAGGCCCTATCACCAGGAGTGGCGGTTAGTCCACTTGTTTTATATTCCCAGAGGTGCGGCGATTATACCATGTGGAGGTACTCGATACTCCAACGCCCCTGTAGCAGGGATTTCTCCTTGCTACAGGGGCAGGAACGGCTCCCTTATATCTATAGGATAGAAGGGTAGGTTCCTGAATGTGGAAAATGTAGAAAGAAAACAAAATAGACAGAAAGCAAATAACAAGAAAGAAAATGGCCGTGAGCCCCTCTGCAAACAAGGTTAGAGCTTCGCCTTGGCTACCTGCAAAACATGTTAAAGATCAAACCTACAAACAAATAATGGTCAGAAAACAACTAATATATCAAAGAAAAATGCATAAACAAAACAATATTATACCTCTCATTTGGTGAAATGGTCCACCATGCCCTGGCTGGAAGGAATCACCTCTCTATCTCACTCAGCAATGGAGGAGGAGTTATGGCTCAATGGGGAATGTGAGTGGAAGAGAGAGGGATGTGGGTGGCTTGAGAGGAAAAGAGGTCTCAAGGCATCCACGGGAAACATAATAGTGTGCAAGAGAGGAGTTGTTTGAGATTGACCCCCCACCCTCCTTTTATAGCTTTTTTGGGGAATTTTAGGGATTTAAGCCCTTGGTCAGGGCTTTAGCCCCTTCCACCCTAACTTTAGCTCCTTTTAGGGTTTTAGTCTCTTTTGTGGGGTTTTAGCGCCTTTTTGGAGGCTTTATTCCCTAGGAGAGTTATTTAGGCTCCTTTTTGGGGTTTTTAAGCCCTTTTCTTCATTCTTAAGCCTTTTTTAGGGTGTGGGGGTCTAATGGAGTGTTACAAGGGTCGATCATGGGTGTCCTTGGGTGGTGTAGGCCATGTAGAGCGGAGTGAGGGATTTTTTAGGTTAATATATTGCCCCCTGATGTGTGAGGGAAAGAGCTCATCGTATGGTCAACATACATCATAGGATTTGCTGCGGAGAGGTGGTGGTTCTGGGGCTGGGGCATGGTGGCTTTTGGTTTTTGTATTAATATGGTTCCCATCAATGGGTGAGGTGCAAATAATGTGTGACATGTATATGGATGAGGTGGGCATGCACATGCTCATGACAATTTCAAAAGAATAATTTGATCTATGTTCTAAAATACAAGAGTTGATAATATACAACTAATGATACAATAATGGTTGCCTCAATGTGAGGCTGAATACAATACTGATATGGTACATTGGACCCATGGCATTCTCATGGAATGCTATATCTTCATGACTTAAGGTCTGCTAGATCTAGAATGGTACATAGCTGTGTGGACTCCCTGATTGAGAGTCAGAGTCTCTGTGGTACAAGTATGCTGCATCAATCATAAAGGTATATCAAAGCACTACTGGGGCTTCTGAACACTGTCTCCAACGCAACCCAAAAATCACAAGGGACATAACCTGTTTGGGTCCCTCGAGTAGACTCATCAATGTGCTAGATTCAGGTGACATCCGGGGTATTCAACCAAGTATTGTGTGGACCAAACCCTGTATGAATCTCAATGGTTCAATGGTGTAGTTGGAGTCGAGCACGTGAGAAACAACCATCCTGAGAGGCACTAAGGACTCCTCTCAAGTGGTCCAAGGAACTCATCAATGAGGTTAATGAAACCAGGATACAGAGACCTCTAGGTTTATCCTCTAGAATATGTGTGTTTTTGTCGATAGAGGGAGACCTGCCCTTAGTCAAGGAAATGTTGTTTCCTTGACCAGAAGTGCGAGGGAGATAACCAAAAAGTGTGAGACAATCTGCGGATTGACCCATTGAATGGGGGGGGGGAGGGAAAGGTTTAAATAGGGGTAGGTGGAGTGTGGTAGAATCAAACTTTCTTTGTTCATAGGATGATGGCAGGGCGTACCAGGAAACAAATGAAACTGACTCATGGGAGTGGGATCATAGCTGTAATACCGGGAATGTCCTTGCAGATGGGAAATATTTGGAGGAGGTGGACACTTTTGATATTGATGGGATCCAAGGAAGACACATTGAAGATTACTTTGAACAAAGGAGACCCAAAGTGGGATGCTGCCAAACTATTTTCTATGGGGTGGTGTCTAGGGACACCGTAGTGGTATGATCTTGTGGATTTTTGGCGAGCCTGAGAAAGTAAATGCTCGATGGTGCTTTCAATTTTAGAGAGTCTGAAAGCATGAAGAAGACTCCAGTGGGGGATCTTTTTCATTGGTAGTCTTTTGTGCCCTAAAAAGGATAAAATTATACATAGGAGAGCTCGCCCATCCTGTAGGGGATGAGAGACTTCTTTACTGTTGGTAGTCCAATCAAGCCGGAAAAGGTTAAACCTATACTGACTGGATGATCATTTAGATACTTTTATGAGAATGAATGAAACCAAGTTTTCTCGGCAATATTTTCTTGATGAGAAGGCTGAAAAAGAGATTAACGACAACCTGTAGTAATCTTTTTCGTAAAGTGCGGCCCCTCTACCTGAGAAAGCATAAAAGTATGCAGAGGGGAAGAGTCTTGGCTTGAATACGCTAGGGTGGTCCTTTTCATTTAATGGTCTACATGTTCTATGAAAGGAGGTAAATGAGACAATGTAGATGCCCTTTCCTATACTTTAGTGAGTGGGAAAGGCAGCAGCTGCGCTCAGCTATCTTTTCACTGTTTTAAGGAGTCAGAAAAGAGCTTGAACGAAACTCCAGTATGGTCAACCGATTGCGGTGGCATAGGTGGTGCCCCATGTTGGGATGGTGGATAGAGGTCCAAAGGTCATCTACACAGTATGGACAGAGTAGAAGGCTCTCAAACATACCAACACATGTGTGGGATAGATCGCGACAGAGGATCGCGATTCGGTGCGACAAAGGCATGTAAACTGAGGTGGCTCTTGGACAAAGGTTAGAAGAGGCGCGTGTGTATGTGTTGTGGTGGACGAAATTGACTACATGTGATGTGAGTGCAAGTCTAGGGGAACTTCTATGCCAAATACATGCAAGAAAAATAAATCATTTTGTGGACAGTGGTCCAGACGTCCGCGTAAGGTGCGGTGGATAGAAAAGACAACTATGTGTTAAAATACAAAACAAAACTGAAAAATGGTAACCCTTAATGGGCGGTGGCCTGAAAACCCACATGAGTAGCGGTAGGAAATATTGATACAAGTACAGTTCCGCATACACTTGCATCAGCATGTCATGGCTCGTAAATCGAGGTGAATTGTGGGAAATGGTCCCGAAATTGATTTATTAAACATGAGACAATGATCTCATAAGATGATAGAAATTTGGACCCAGAGGTGTGAGAGGTGTCTCGAACTGGTTCCAGGTGACTTTGGATTAGCAACTGATGGTGCTTCCCTTGACTTGTGGTAAAAAATGTTGAGAAACAAGAAAAGAAAATGAAGCGACTCATTGGTGATGTTTAAGTGTAAAATCTCTTGAGGTAGATCCTGTTGCGAGGATTCTCCAAGAGTTGTCCATCAGAGTCAATAAGGGTGTGTGCCCCTTTTCTAAGGCAACGGTGGATGACGTATGGGCCGTACCACATTGACTCAAATTTTCCTTTGCCCAGATTTTCATTGGGTTGGTCATAGACTAGAACCATATCGCCTTCGCTGAAGGTGCGAGGGTGGACATGGGAGTCATAGTGGACCTTTGACTGAGTTTTCGCTACTTCAATGGCTTGGAGGGTAGTTCGATGGTCTTCTATGGTTTTCTCAAGTTGGAGGATTCATTCTTATGAAGGAGAAGTATCAGGAAGAAGTTCTACTGCAAGGTGGAGGGATGGGATTTGGCACTCTATAGGGAGTACTGATTCAATGCCATGTACTAGGCGGAAAGGAGTGAAACCGATTGTGGTTTTTTTGGATGTGCGATAAGCCCATAGGGCAGAGAATAGCATGTGATTCCAGTTGGTTTTATGGTTTCCTACCATCCTTTGGAGCATTTTTTTGATGATTTTGTTGACTGATTCAACTTGGCTATTTCCTTGGGGGTAGTAGGACGATGAGTACTGGTTATCAAACTTCAACATGGTTGACATTTCTGCCCATACGGTATCTTGAAAGTGTGCTCCATGGTCTGAGAGTAATTGTTTAGGAACACCAAATCATGAAATAACATGGTTAAAGAAGAAGCGTGCTACAGTTTCATCTTTGCAATCAAATGTGGACATGGCCTCGACCCACTTGGTGAAGTAATCGACTGCCATAATGATGTATTTATGACCATTAACCAAGACGGGGGTGATTTTCATGAAGTCTATTGCCTATTTGCAGAAGGTCCCAACTGTGACTACGGGGTGTAGCGGTGCAGGGGGGGTTCTTGCCTTTGGGGCAAAGAGCTGATAGCTGCGGCAATGCTTGACTACCTTTATGAATCAGTGAAGATGGAGGGCCAAAAATAGCCGGTGCATAGAATCTTCTGGGCGGTTTCCAGGCCTGAAAGGTGGCCACCGCATGCTCCACTATGATAGTCATTGAGGATGGTCTCTCCTTATCACGGGTGAGGCAACGACGTAGGATGGTATCAATGCCTCGACGATACAGGACATCTCCAATCAGCAAGTGGTGAATGGATTGATGTCGAAAGCGTCACCTATCCTCATGGTTTAAGTGTGGTATGAACTTCTGTGTTCGTAAGTAGAGGAGGATGTCCCCATACCATGGGTCTTCCATGGATATGACGAATAGGAATTCATCAGGGAGATCATCCTTGGGGGGGGATGAGATGATTAATGGGGGTAGATTAGTCATGATTGTGGCCAGTGCGAGTGCCTTTGTTCTTTTGGGGGATATGAACTCTAGGTCGAATTCTTGGAGGACGACTACCCACTTAGCTGCTTGAGCTTGTAGAAGGTGGCGGCTTAAGAGGTACCACATTGGGTTTGAATAATCCACTCCACGAGTATGGTTTGTGATGATGTAGTGGCATAAATTCTGAGCTGAGAAGATGACGGCGAGGGCCAATTTCTCCTTAGGTGAATACCATAGTGGTGGTCCTGTTAGATTTTGACTGACGTAGTAAATCACATGCTCGTGGCGAGCATCGTCTTTTTGGACCAAGACTCCGGCAATGGCATTGTCCAAGGCCAACACATAGAGAATGAAATCTTGAGTGAAGTCTGGTGCTGAGAGTAATGGTGCAGAAGCCAAGGCTTGTTTGAGTGCATCAAACGATTCTTGTGCTTGTTGATCCCAAATAAAGGGGATTTTTGTGTGGAGCAAGCGAATGAATCTGTAAGCTTTTGTTGCATACTCTGGTACAAAGCGGTGAAGGAAGTTGGCCTTGCCTTGGATGAAATCTTTGGTCTCCACAGAAAAATGGTCAGACTGTGACACAAGTTCTTCAGGGAGGAAGAATGAGCGATGGTGCATGTCGTCCCATGGGTATTCCGGGGCGGTTAGAGCTTCAAGTATCTCCTCATCGTTGCTGAAGTAGCGAAGAGACAAGTCTAATGGATCGTTGTTGGAGGTGGAGATAAGCGGGTCAGTTGAACTGGACATCATGTAAATGCACATGGTGTCTGAAGAAGGTCGTGGGGGGTGAACTTCTTCGATCAAGATGATCTCAGACTCAAGGGAATGTTGACGGAGGTCAACTAGAGCCATTCTAAATTTAGTCAGGTGTTGGTAATGGTGAGAGTAATGTCCATACAAAACGCAAATGTCACAAGCATGGTTTATTCTCAATGCCTTGTTCCTGACTATCAGCGCAGTTGGGAGTTTGACCATAGGGAGGTTTTCATTTGTATCCATGGCATCCAAATGCACACGAATCATTGGGATTTCAGGGCAATTCTGAGTTGGGTGGACCTATTGCTTGCAGACGGTGCAAGGTGGGACTTGTCACAACTCTGCAGTAGGTTTTACATTCTTTCCCCTGGCCCTTTTTGGGTGGGGTGGTGCGGGTGCAGGTGTGGTGGTTGGCTTTTGCGGGTCAAGTCGAGGGTGAGACTCGACCACGATGGGTTGCACTGGGGTTAAAACAACCTGGGGCATTGTTGGTTGAGTTGGTGGATCAAGATACCACACCGGGATTCCCAATGTAAAGTTGGGTAGGCTTAAGGTGGCCATTACCGACTTGCTCATGACACCAGGTGGGGGGAAGAGGAAGGGAATCGTATCTATTGGAGATGACCCTAGATAAATCCCTGCTGGCTACATGTGGGGATGCATTTGTGGTTGTGGCTACATGTAATGCTACTGCTGCGGGTGATATTGCGGCTGTTGTTGGTGTTACGGCTGCAGACGGTGTTGTGGTTGGGGTTGGGGCTACGGCTGTGCTTATTGTTTGGGTGTAGTGGTGCTAGATGAGACCATGCATAAGTCCGCAGTCTCATTTTGTGTTGGTGGTGGTGACGCTGAGGGGAAATGAGCTATCATGGTGGGATCGAAAAACAACCCAGGGCCCACATTCAACAATGGGTAGGCTAGTGTGTTGTCAACCATATTGTTGATTGCAGGGATGACATTAGTGTGTGTAGTCATCCCTTGTGGCTCAATGGTGGTGATGGTAGGGATAATGTTGGCAACTACTATTAACCCTTGCGGATCATGATAAGTGAGTTGATCAACCATCACAATCTTCCCTTTGTGGGGGAACATCATGAGATGGAAGACAGTTGATGCGACCGCTCTCATGGCATACATATAACTTATTCTGAGGAGAAGGTTATAGTCCAGTTGAGCATTGACGACCTCTATGTCGATTAGAACTGTCTTCCCGACTAATGTGATGGGGACATGGGGGAGGATTCCTTGGGCTTTAGTGGGATGTCCATCATAAGCCCGCAAAGTTGTGGAGGACGGTTGCAGAATTGGTGATCCAAGTTTCTGCCAAACCAGGGTGGACATAACGCACGTGGATTCCCCCTCATCCACTATGCATCGCTGCACGACCAAGTTCTAGATAAACACCAGGATTTGGAAGGAAATGGTGGATGGCATGTGTGGTTCTTCGTTCTCCATGTCAAATGTGATCAACTTGGATTCGGAGGGGTCTACGGCCCCAAGGGAAGCTAGTAATGCTTTTTGCTGCATTGGGCACATTTTGAGTACCTCAAGAGCAGACATGACCATTGGTGTTTGGTCCAAATCATCCACAATGCTATAGTTGATAGCATCTCTAGCTGTGGCATTGTTGGCCACTTGGAATATGTGGGGGCGGGGGAAAGGGGGTAACTAAAGAGGTGCATTGACCGATTTGGATGTAGATGTTGCTGATGTGTCAATGGGTTCGATGGTGGTACTGTACTGATTCCATCTGGTTTGTAGGTTAACCTATTCAGTTGTCATGGCTAGAAGGTGGTGGACACCTATTTCTTCCATGGGAGGTGGCCCCAAAATGTTGGTATTGGCTTGGGGAGGAGGTGCTGTTGCCACCAATCCTTGGACTGGTAGTGGGTTTTGAAGAACCATAGGAGGAGGTCCTTATGGTGCTGGATTGGGTTGGGCTTGGTTCGTGGCATTGGCGGCCTATTGGGCCTCGTTCTAAATGGCCTTCTTATCTCTACCCATGAGGGGACACTCAAATGTGTAGTGCCCATAGACCTCATAGAGTGTGCATGGTTGGTTTGTGTGCAACAGGGCGTTGCGTCTTGGTGCGTTTTGTCATGGGGGGTTTTGGGCGGGTCGATTTGCTGTGGCATTGTTGGGAGGATTTGGTTGTTGAACACCTCCCTGTGGTTGGTTATTGGATTGGTTCTAGGGACAATTATTTCTAGCTTTCCCTTGTTGGTTGTTGGGGGCAGGCTGGTTGGGACGGTTTTGTTGTGCGAACACTTGTCCCAATGGAGCGGGTGGAGCGGGGGCGGGGGATTGAACTGTTTGCACTGGTGGTGCATAGTATATTTGTGGGGGTGGCGGTGCCACAAATGTGGGAATTTTCCCCACATACTGCTATGTTGGCCAAGCCATGGCCTGATCCTACTGCAGTGGCATAGGTTGTGCGTAGGAAGTTATTTCTCCAGACTGAGACATCATTCTTGCATGGTCCAGAGCTTGGTTCTGGTAAGCAACACTAGCAGTGTTTCTTTGTTGTGGTGGAGCTATAGGTGGTGTTGAATGATGCTGTGGCTGTTAGGATACCGAGCCTACGATGCCATCTACAGCATGGGATGCGCCCGGTGCATCACGGTAGGAGGTACTCGGATGGGGAGCGTCTGGAATGATAGTGTACAAATATCCAGACTGAGCGTAGATCAGGTCAAACTGTTGGGCTTTTAGTATGAACTCCTCTTCGGATTAGGGACGTTTGAATGCAACATCCAAATGCGACGTCCTTTGCTATGGGCGGGAGTAAGGTCTTAAGGAACCAATCCAAGAAGATCTTGTCGTCAAGTTGGATTTTACACAAGCTGCGACATCACCACCACTCATGGATATGGTCAATTATATGTCTTGCAGTGCTTTGGCAACAGGATAATTGGATCTCCACCCCTTCATCTGACAGGGATTTGGAAATACTGTATGAACATGAAAGGTAGGGAGTTGAAGCCTGGGTATTTGGCTTGCGGTAGCTCAATGTACCATTTGGTCGTAGCACCTGTAAGGGTGCATTGCAATAGCCTCAGCCTGATGGAATCGTCTACGATGTTGTTGGATGAGCACCATAGATGGAATATCATAATGTGGTTTTTGGACATTCCCCTGCCTTTCCTTCAAACTTGGGAATGTCTGATGGTAGCCAAATCAGGCAAGTTAAGACGAGCCATGAAAGGCATATTTGACCCTAGGTTGATGTGAGATGGGGGAGAGATGGTGGTGGGGTTTGCAAGTGCATAATGTACCTGCATATCTGGTGGTGTTGTTGGTTTCATTGTAGATGGGCCAATTCCCCCAAGTATGGTGTGCGGGGCAGTTTGGATGGACAGGCCACTGCCCCCATGTGTGATAGGAGGGGCAGTGTATACGGAAGGGGCACTACCCCTTTGTGTGATAGGAGGGGCAGTGTATGTGGAAGGGGAACTACCCCCCTATGTGATAGGAGGGGAAGTGTATGTGGAAGGGGCACTTCCCCCCAGTGTGATAGGAGGGGCAGTGTATATGGAAGTTCCATTTCCCGTAAGTGTTGCAGGTGGAACAACATGAGTGGTTACTATGGGTGGTGGCAACTGAATAATGATAGTTTGCATGACTGTGCTGGGGCCACTTTCCAGGTTGTTGGTGATGATTTGTGGTGTGGACATGGGTCCACTAGCTATGGTTATGCTGAAAAATGGATCCGGGTTTGCACTAGCCATGGGGCTTGATGGTGCAATATGGAGGTCTGGTTCAGACTGATATGGGTTTGAATATGAATCAGAGGTTGTGTGGCCTTCTGATGGTGTGGGATATCACTGAGAATGGTTTTGACAGTGTCAGTTTAGTGTCCTGAATGGTGGTGTTTCGCCTCTTAGGCATGAGGAAGAGCGTGGGGGATCAATTGCGTTAGATGTTTATCAAACTGATGGGAATTATGTTTGGAACTTAGTTTTAATGGCTTCCTATTAGATGTAGGTGGTCACTCAGCCACCAAGACTACTAGAAGACAACGCTTGGCTTTTTCCTCATAGGCGTTTCTACTCAATCGGCGGGGGTTGTTTCCCGCTTCGCTTGGCAATTCCTCTCAGCAGCTAGCTACTTTGGGGTTCCTGTGGTACTCCTCACAATGAGTTTCTAGGCTGAGCCAAAGTACTTCCCATGGTTGAAGAAATCAGGGACTTATGCCCTCAAATACTACAGATTTGTTTGAACATAGTGTAAGTTGATAAATTTTAAGGCTCTCTCAGCGTCATGAACTTAGTTGGGTTGATTACTTGGTATGGTGTATTTGTTTTTCTGTCTTTCTGTTATCAGGTGGCTGCAAATGGTTTATGAATTCATCATATTGTGGTAGAGTTCATATCATTGTCTGTGCAAGCAGTGAATAATCAAAAATTTGTAAACAAATACATTTTTACCCTGAATGTTGATGGCCTAACTAGATGACTACCTTACACCTATATTCCTCTTTGACCAAGAGAAGGTGTTGGGCTCTCAACACAATGGGATTAATCCCATTTTTGGATCCACAGGTCACCTCCCAGATGCAAGGTTGGCCAACAGGGAGGACTCTTAGTGCCGTGAGAAACCCTCCTTCTCTACCCCCTCTACCTTCCACGTCATCCGTTTTTAATCGTTTAGAACAATATTCAGCGACGGGCCTAGGAATATACGATCTGTGCCCTTCTTCATATCCCATAATACCCCATAGGGTGATGACTGGGTAGAGGAGGAAGGGTAAGAAAGACATTTAGTTTTATGTTACTTTTAGTTAAGATACATTCATTCATTAAGCCATTAAAATTTATTTTGAATTTACACTTTGTTTGTTGATGCAATTACAATAAAATGAAACAGAAACAAAAATTGAACTACTGTGCTGGACAGAGGCGGCTAAGCCATACTGACAGTCCCTATTAAACTAAAAATTAAGTATTGATTGACAGACCACATGTTTCGGGTCAATTTCGGCGAGGGGGTTGCAAAATTTTTCCAGAAATGGGAGAGGGGGTTGCATAGACTTCACAGAATGAAGCGGTCTACCTATTTGAGTGAATTCACACCTTTCAGGGGGAAAAGGGTGACCTGGTCGTGCCTGTGAGGCCTAAAAGAGCGACCTCATCCCCTGTTCAGGCCCGATAAGTGAGACTTGCCCCAGATTTGGGGTTTTTCTGATCCTGAGTCAGATCTGGCCGACAGTAACCTGTACTGTAGACAAACTGACTCGAATTTTCCTCACAGAGGCTTTAGAAACAATAAAAATTGAAAATAAACTAGATCTAAGCTATATTTGACAAGAAATTTCTAAAACTAGGGCATAAACTGAAAAAACTTGAAATTTGAAAAAATTTAACCAGGGATCCTGTGGGATCGACCTAGTATGGTCTCCAGTTCTGTAGCAGGGATTTCTCCTTGCTACAGGGGTAGGAATGGCTCCCTTCTATCTATAGTAAAAAATGGTAGGTTCTCGTGTGTGGAAAATGCAGAAAGAAAATGGAATAGACAGAAAGAAAAGAACAAGAAATAAAATGGCTGTGAGCCCCTCTGTAAACAAGGTTAGGGCTTCCCCTTGGCTACCTGCAAACAACTATTAAGCAAAAATAAACCTACAAAACATGTTAAAGATCAAGCCTACAAACAAATAATGGTCAGAAAACAACTAAGCTATCAAAGAAAAAAGCATAAAAAAAACAAGATTATACCTCTCCTTTGGTGAAATGGGCCACCATGCCCTGGCTGGAAGGAAGCACCTCTCTATCTCACTCATCAATGGAGGAGGAGCTATGGATCAATGAGGAATGTGAGTGGAAGAGAGAGGGATGTGGGTGGCTTGAGAGGCAAAGAGGTCTCAAGGGATCCATGGGTAGCATAACAGTATGCAAGAGAGGAGTTGTCTGAGAGTGACCCCCCACCCTCCTTTTATAGCTTTTTTGGGGACTTTTAGGGTTTCAAGCCCTTGGTCAAGGCCTTAGCCCCTTTTTTGTGCTTTTAGCCCCTTCTACCTTAACTTTAGCTGCTTTTAGATTTTAAGGCTCCTTTGAGGGGTTTTAGCCCCTTTTTGGAGGGTTTAGCCCCTAGGAGAGTTATTTAGGCTCCTTTTTGGGGTTTTTAAGCCCTTTTCTTCATTCTCAATCCTTTTTGAGGGTGTGTGGGTCTAATGGAGTGTTAGGAGGGTTGATCATGGGTTTCCTTGGGTGGTGTAGGCCATGTAGAGCTGAGTGAGGTATTTTTCAGGTTAACAACCCCGCCTCCAGCATAGCTCGAGGGAATTGAACCCAAGACCTCAGCTCTGATACCATGTAAGGTTTTCTGTTACACTAAAACTTGCATATGTTGATGAAAATTTGAAACCTAGCACAATTCCCTATCACAAGGAGTGGCAGTTAGTCCACTTGTTTTATATTCCCAAAGGTGCGGCAGTTATACCAAGTGGAGGTACCCGATACTCCAACAATGAACATTAGCAGCCTCTATATGCAATAGAAAACTCTTTGAATATCCAAATTATAGGTCTAAATGGCCTCTCCTATGGAAAAAATTTATGAGAATATCACTCTCTCTAAATTGGCTCACTAGCAAGGTAAATGCGCACTCATCGTGCAAAGGACAAGAAATTGCTCTCCAAATGCCAAAGGTAGATTAAAAAATGATCAAAATCCATTTTCATTCCTCATGACATATTTTTATAACCCTCCTAATGTCCTCCAATGTAGAATTCATCCCCATATGCTTCCTCCACCTCATCCTTGATGTTTAGTAACGTCCATGCCACTTGGTATTCTCCTTAACCCTTCATCTCCCACCAAATTCGAATGGCTACCACCTAGTCCCAAGTATGCCCTCTTTGAGGATATATCTATCCTTTACATATTAGGTTGTCATAGGTATGCAATCATGTCTACAATTAGGTATGAATTGTTATATAATCTTCCATCATTGTTGTCATAAATAGTAAGGAATCTAGCTCCACATGGCACCTAGTTTCTTCATAGACTCTTCCTCTTATATGGGGAGTTACTCCTATTCACGCATTAGAATAATTGGGATCCTTAAATTTCATTTGATGACTCTTCACCTTCCAATAAAATTCCATCACTCATAATTTCTAATTTGGGGTGAAGTCATGACATGTGTAAGGAAGCATCTAGCCACCCAAGGCCCCTCATGGACCTCCAAATGTCCTTATGAAGCAATGCCACTTTATTTTCTCCATATTTATTATTTTTATGACATATATTAATGTGTAAATAATAAACTAAGGTTCTCTTGGGTCTCATATATCCCTTATTGCAATATTTAATGCATCCTCCCCCAATCTAAGGAACTAGTAGGTGGGTGAACATTGTCAACTAGTATACCTATTGGAATGGGGCCATGACATTCCTCCCCACCCAATATTGATTTTCCTTAAGAAATACCAATTTTTTATGCTACAAAATTTTTTCATCTTCTCACATGGCATCTCACTAGGAAAATCCTTCCATTGTACCAAATATTCTTTGATTGTTTTGCTTCGTAGCCTTCTCTCCCTTGTTCTCAAGATTTTGTTTGGAATGAGAACAAGTTGTCCTTCATAATAAAAAGGTGGTAAATTATCTGAAACTTAAATGTGCTTCCCTATAACCTTCTTTAGACAAGAAACATGAAAGACATTATGAATTTTTCTTCCCATGGGAAGCTTCAATTTGATAGGCCACTTCTCCAAATTTTCGAATCACTTTGTAGGGACCATAAAATCTTGGTTGGAGATTTTTTGAACCTTTATTTTTTATGGTGGTTATTTTGTAGGGACACAACCTCAAATACACCAAGTAATTCACTTTTAATTTTCTCTCCATTCTATGTTTATCTACATATTGTTTCTGTTAATTTTGAGAAACCTGCAAGTTATCTCTCAAGACCTTCAAAATTTCTTGACTTTCTTCAATCCAATCCTTATCCTTGGGATATATACTATCACCAAAAATGTGGTAAATAAAAATGGATAAATCATAACCATAAATTTCTTTAAAAGGGGACATTTGAATGGACATATAGAAAGTAGTATTGTAACAAATCTCACCCAAATGCAACCATTTTATCCATGCTTTCTGCTACCCACTAACATAGTTCCTCAAGTAGCCTTCCAACCATTGATTAACCCTCTCTATTTGGCCATTAGTTTGGGGATGATTTCTTTTGTTAGGTGTCAAATTGGTCCCCACCATTTTGAAGAGTTCTTGCCAAAATGCACTTAAAAATATGTTATCTTTGTCACTGACAATGCTCTTAAGAAGCCCATGCAATCTGAAAAATTATTTAAAAAATAGTTCAGAAACTTGTGCAGTAGTGTAAGTGGTAGTAACAGAAAACGAATGATCAAATTTAGTGAGTCTATCCACCACCACAAATATGCAATCCTTACCAAATACTTGGGGCAAACCAGTGATGAATTCCATAGAAACGCTCTCCAATTTTTGTATTGGAATTGGAAAGGGATGTAAGAGACCATATGGATAAGTATGATACACTTTATTTTTTTGACATGTGGGGAATTACTTAAAATACTTCAGAACATCATCCTTTTACCCTTTCCATGCAAATATTTCCCTCAACATTTGGTATGTTTTGAAGAAATCGGGGTGACCTGCTAGAGGAGAATCATGAGCCTTTTTTAAAATTTCCTCCTTCAAACCTGAATTAGGGACCAAATATATTATACCTTTGTAGTATATGATTCCTTCCAATACCTTATACCTATCATAATTGTTAGTCCCATCTAAAAGTTAACAAGAAAATTTATCTTTGGCATACTCTACTTCTAATGTGGCTTTCCAATTTTCTGCTATATCCATGAGAGAAATATAAGGTATTCTAGATAAGGAATCAGCTACCACATTATTTATCCCCTTCATATATTGAATATCAAAGTAAAATTCTTGAATATTACTCATCCACTTTTATTTCCTTTCATTTAAATCATTTTGAGTGAGGAAGTACCTTAAGCTGTTATGGTCAATTTTGACTACAAATTTGTTTCCCATCAAGTATTGTCTAAACTTGATCAAAGCATGCATGATGGCCAACATTTATTTATAATATATGGATTAAATCCTCTCATGTGTCTGTAACTTCCTACTCTCAAAATATATTGAGTGTTGTCCTTGTTTTAAGACTGCTCCAATGCCTTCTCCTGATGCATCCCATTCCAAGACAAATGGCTTAGAAAAATCAGGAAATGCTAGAGTAGGACAATTTCTTATTACCTCCTTAATTATTTGAAAATATTTTTCTGCCCCTTCATGCCATTGGAAAGCATATTTCTTTTTCAAATCAGTGAGAGGTGAAGTGAGTTGAGAGAATCCCTTCACAAAATTTCTATAGTAGGTGTAAATTCCAATGAACCCTCTTAATTCAGTGAGACTTTTGGGACGAGGCCACTCTAAAATGGCTCTTGTTTTTTTCATATCAAACTTCACACCATATTGACCAATGATGTGTCCAAGATACAAGAGTTCTGTCAAACCAAACTCACATTTTTATATCTTAGAAAACAAATATTGATCATGTAGAATTTTTAATACCTCATATAGATGATGCAAGTGTTCCTTTCAAGTTTTACTGTAAATAAGAATGTCATCAAAGAAAACAAGTACAAAATTATGAATTTTCTTGTGGAATATGTTGTGCATGCATGATTGGAATGTGGCTGGTGCATTTATCAAGACAAATGGCATGGCAACAAACTCAAAGTGACCATAGTGGCATCTGAAAGCAGTCTTTGGTATGCCTTCTTCTCTCATTCGAATTTGTTGATAACCTGATATAAGGTCAACATATAAGAAGAAATTGGCCCCATGGAGCTCATCCATGAGCTCATAAATACTTGGTATGGGGTATATATTATTTATTGTCTTCTTGTTTAATGCTCTGAAATCAATGTGCATTATCAAGGTTCCATGTTTCTTTTTCACCATAACAACTAAAGAAGAAAATGGGCTAGAACTAGGCCTTATGAGACCCAACTCCAAGAGTTATTTAATGGCCTCTTCAATATAATATCTAATACTTTTGGGATTCCTATAAGGCTGCATTTTGATAGGTTGTGTTCCTATATCTAACTCAATGGTATGCTCAACACCTCTATCTAGTGCTCTTCATGGGGGAAGGTCTCCAAAACACTTCTCATACTTACTGAATAGTTGTTTTATATCTAGCATCCCACTCTATATCTCCATGCCTCAAGTTAGTCCTCATGCTATGAGAAGACACTACTTGATTTGGGTAAGTGTGCATTCCCCTCAACAAGATGGGTTTCACTTCTAAATTTTTGAACCTTATTTTAGGGAATTTATAATTCAATGTATGTTCCCATAAATAATGCAACCATTGTACTCCCAAACCCACTTTTGTATCAGCTACATTCACTACATAAATATTATCAATGATAGTATGATTTCCTAGAGTAACTTTAAGTTTTGGAATCCATTTAGTGCAGTCCATAGAATTGTTACCTATAATGATGGATGTGAAACCATC
Source organism: Pseudotsuga menziesii (assembly GCA_001517045.1). Classification (NCBI taxonomy): domain Eukaryota; kingdom Viridiplantae; phylum Streptophyta; class Pinopsida; order Pinales; family Pinaceae; genus Pseudotsuga; species Pseudotsuga menziesii. The sequence continues at coordinate 128,400 of LPNX011062667.1, forward strand.
AAAATTTGAAGCTTGTAAATTTATCCTCTCCACCAATTCTTCATTTATGAAGTTGTGAGTGGCTCCACCATCCACTAGAACCATGAACTTTTGGCCTTGTATGGTTCTCTTGAGCCTTAATCTGTCGAATCTAGGTACATCTGAAAGTGCTGCAATTTTTCATGTATCAAGAGTGGGTCATTATTATTCTATTGTTTGATACCCTTATTCTTGGGCTGAAATTTATTCCTCTTCCTCCTCATCCTCTTCTTCATCATCTTTAGAAAATACTTCAATGTAGTGTGTCTTCCCCTTGACAAACCTATGTCCTAGGACCCTAGGTTGTTGGCATGTAAAACATAGATTATTTCTTCTAAGCTCTTATTTTCTTGATCCTCCTTTATTTTATTTGGTATAGGAGTCCTTTTTTCATGGTTTCTTACCTTCCTTGAACTTGGAAGAGATATTTGTATTAGGAGGATATTTGGTTCTTGGCAACACATTCTGCAAATCCCTTATCAAATTCATGGCATCCTTCAATGTGGATGGATTGTGGGATTTCACTAGCCCTCTCAAAGGTTCTATAAATAATTTAGTAAAAAATAAAACAAAACTATCCATATATACATTAGAAACCATTACAAAAATCTTTTCAAATTCTAACATATATGCTTCAGGAGTTCCTACTTGCTTCAATTGCACTAGTTCTTTGAAAGGAAGTTGAGGGTCTTTCCTCTCAAATATATCCATTAATGCATTGAAGAAACCATCATAAGATAAAATATGATAATTTCCCAAGGTTCTAATACTGTGAAACCACCAATCCCTAGATTCCCCTTCAAGATACAGAATGGTCATTTCCAATGCATCTTCTTCAACCATAGGATTTCATTGGAAATATAGTGACTTAATTTTTGAAACCAAGCACTAACAGACCTTTGTGAAGAACCATAAAAGGAAGGAATGGTTAATTTTCCCATGGTTTATTTTAATTCATGGTTAATATGAGATGCCCTAATCCCATTTCTTCCTTTCCTGAACTGAAGAGAAGAGCTAATGAACTGATCAAAAGGTAGGACTTTCCTACATTCCTCACTTAATTGATGCCAATCATTTGTTGCTTCTCTAACATCATAGGTGGTGTAATGGTCTTCTTTGGACTCTAGAAAACTGCATATTGCAGTTGCATTCTGATTTTTGAACTCATGAGGTTTTTTATGAGGTTCAATCTTCAAAAAAATGGTTTCTCCATGGGTCTTCCCCTCATCATGGGGTGTACTACTACTACTCCCAGGTGTTGACTTGCTCTCAAGTTGGCTTGCCATAAATTCTAACCATTGCATGAGATTTTTTTGTCATAGTTTCAAGAGATTATGTAATGAATGTTTTAAGGTCTCCATTATCTTATTTTCCCTCCATATCTCAAAATCCTAGTTCTTTCCTAATCTCTTCGTAACTAGGATTACTTTCTTCACTTCCTTCTCTTTCATTGTTAAGATCTCCACTCTTAGTTTCAAATGGGGGAAGTTCAGAATCAGTAAACATGAATAGGGGTATCTAAAAGGTGCCAAGATAATTCTATGATATGAATTTTAATTTCCCAATTCAAAAATTCCCAACAAAGGAAAAATTTTGGGAAATTGTCTTGACTAGCTTGGACTGTGGGGGATTCGAATGGCTCAAGTGGGTCTCGAATTTGATAGGGACTGATGTGGGGAGTATTAATACTCTTAAATAGAATATATTATGGTTTTATTACATGTAATATACATCTAAAAATATATGTGGACATGATGAAAAAGGGAAAAATTACTAGGAATTTATGGTGCAATTCCTCCTTGGGTGTGTTCGGAAATGGCTCTTCAACTCCTAGTCAACCCTACCAAATTTAATAAAAGAGTACAGATAATTTAATAATACTTAATTTAATTTTATTATATGTGTTTAATAAATATTCAACTGAGTATTAATGCTTCATATTCAAATGCACAATTTCAGTGATATTTGCTTAAGGGAAATGACACAATAAATCTCAACTTCGACTCATAAATGGTGCATATAATGGTTCAGGAAAGATTAATATGAATATATAAAATTTAAATCATTTAAATATATCACTAACAACATATAACATTGACCCAATTCACAATATACATCAGATACACAATCTCCATTGAAATGGAAAATCATCACATGGAAACTAGTCACAAGAAAGATTGGAAATGTGGACATTTGCATATGTATTTATTCTGATTTTGAATTACGGATCATGTGAACATGAAATTACATAGACATAAATCATACATCATGTATTTTTCATCATCTGAACGCAATGGGGTGCAACCACCATTCACACTAGGGCGCCTTCATAGGAAATATGGAAATATGGAAGTGGAAATTGATAGAATGGGAGGAAAGATGGGTCACGAATAGAAGAAGCCTCCTATATGAAATAAAACACTCTCTGAGGATCCAAATTAGAGGTCTGAATGGCCTCTCCCATTTCTAAATTGGATTATAATATCACTCTCTTGAAATTGGCTCACTAGCATGGTAAGTGTGCACTCATCGTGCAAAGGATAAGCAATTGCTCTCCAAATGCCAACGAAAAATGATAAAATGATAAAAATTAATTTCCTTTACTCATTAAATATTTTTATAACCCTCATAAGGTCCTCCAAGGTCGAATTAATCTCCATATTCTTCCTCCACCTCATCCTTTATGTTTAGCAACCTCCATGCCACTTGGTCTTCTCGTCAACCCTTCATCTTCCACCAAATTCGAATGGCTGCCACCTGGTCCCAAGTGTGCCATATTGGAGGATATTTTTAGAAATAACATGTTAGGTTGTCATAGGTATTAAATAAGGTCTACAATCATGTATTACTTTTCATATAATCTTCCATCATTGTTGTCATAAAGTGTAGGGAATCTAGCTCCACATGGCACCTAATTTCTTCCTAGAATATTCCTCTTCTATGGGGAGTGAATCCTAATCACCCATTTGAATCCTTGGGATCATGAGATATAATTTAATTACTCTTCACATTCCAAGAACATTTCATCACTCAAAATTTCAAATTTGGGGTGAAGTCGTGACTTGTGTAAGGAAGCATCTAGCCACCCAAAGCCCCCATGGACCTCCAAATTTCCTTATGAAGCAATGCCACTTTATTTTCTCCATATTTATTATTTGTATGAAAAAATTTAATGTGTAAATGATAAAATAAAGTTCTCTTGGGTTCCATATCTCCCTTATTGCAATATTTAATACATCCTCCCCCAACCTAGGGAACTAGTAGGTGGGTGAACATTGTCCACTAGTAGACCTATTGGAATGGGGACATGAAAGTGAAAGGGTTACATGAAGTAAAATAAATATGTGTTTCATGGTAATAATACATGGTTCTCAACAGTGACAATTTTAGGTGTAACAACCAAGGAGCTGGTATGTTTAGCAGGAAATATGAAGGAAGACAAAGAATCGGTAAAAAGGTTCCAAACGAGTTCCATGCCACCTTTGGGTTTAGTTTAAGGGACCCAACCATTGCCAAATTTATCCATTAGATAAAGCATTTCATATTTTGAGAAAGACCAAAACAATATCTAGTACAACAAGTCATTTGTGCTTATCACCAGGATGTGGCACCGTTGAACAAACCGATTTACTATTGGAAGGTTAACAATAAAGATATTGAGGAGGTAGATTACCCACGAGGTATACCGATAAAGGAGAATACTAGTGAACATGTTTTTCAGGATGAACCATCATCCAGTATTGTGCCATATTTCAAAGAACCACTCAGGAAAACGAAGCATAATATTGGAATTGATTAGGAACCCAAAATGGCTATAATAGGCATAGTGGGACCATGAGACAGTCACCCAAGTAATGGACATGTTAAAAGAATATGAGGACTCGTTTCCACAGTTTTTCAAAAATGAAAGGAATTACTGGAATGTTGGGTGAAATGAAAGCACAGGTGAAAGAGGAGGAAATACCAGTGAAAAGGAGGCCATATCGACTCCATCTTCGATAAAAGGAGAAAGTGTCCAAGGAATCAGACCACATTCTAGATGCATGTATCAGTTTTCCTATTGAATAGTTTGATTGGGTAGTCCTATGGTGGTGTAGTATAATAAAATAAGTGATATGCATATGTGTTGACCTATGCAATATCAATGCATCTTGTGTGCATGATCCATTTCCTAAACCCTTCATGAATGAGGTGACAGAGAATATGTTTGGTAGGGAAGCTTACTCTTTTACCTATGGTTTCTTGGGATACCATCAGGTGTGCATAGCGGAGTAATATCTCAAGAAGACTACCTTTGCAGCTGAATGAGGCTTGTTTTTATAGAATGTCATGGCCTTTGTATTAAAAAGTGCACGAGCCGTGTTCTCAAGGATTGTAGTTGCAACTTTCAAATAATTAATGCATAAATTCTTGGAAGTCTATTTGGACGACTGGATGGTGTTCAGTTTGTTGAAATAGCATATATAGGTTTTCCACCTCATGCTGGAACGCTACCGGCAGATGCATATCTCATTGAACTTGAAGAAATGTATATTATGTACATTGTTTGGAATTTTGTTGGGACATGTGGTATTCAAGGAAGGCATATTAGTAGAACCGACAAATATTACAATGATAGTAAATATGTTGGCTCGAACTAATGTGAAAGGGTTGTGCACCACTCTTAGAAATACAAGGTATTATATAAATATGATAAAAAACCATACCAGTATAACAACACTGCTGGAATAGTTGTTGGACAAAAATGTCAAGTATATTTGGATGCAGGAGTGCTAACAAGAATTCGACACCTCAAAGGAGAATTTGGTGAATGCACCGATACTTATATTCCCAAATTGGACACACATGTTTCGTGTTCATGTGGACACATCGTTAGTCACTCTAGAAGTTGTATTGGCCCAACCAAGGGAAGGTGAATTGGACCATCTAGTTTCCTTTTCCAGTAGAAAGTTGTCTGCAACAAAATTTAATTATACAACTATTGAGTGTGAAGGATTGGCAACGGTCTATGCCTTGCAAAAATATCAATGTTATTTTTTGGTAAGTTCCTTTAAATTCTTTACAGGTCATTCTATGCTAAGGTACTTGGTCAACAAACTAGTGTTGGGGGGGTGCATTTGTAGATGGTTGCTTCAATTTTGAGAATTTGAGTTTGAAGTCATATTGAAGCTGAGCAAGAAGGATGTTGGTCCTAATCACCTATAGAGGCTTGAATCATGTAAAAATGAAGGAATTATTGATTATGAGCTACCTAATGCACAATTATTTAGGATAGAGTCAATACTAGATCAGTTCAATGAAATTATTGCATTATTGGCATCTGGTAAAGCACAAGAGGGGTACACAGTTGTGCAGTGTAGAGAGTTGGTCACATGCAACACTAATTTTCAATTGATAGTAGACCAACTGTATAAGCTGGGAGCAAATGACATACTACGACGGTGTGGCATGGATCATGACCAAGCCCCATTAATATGGGAAGCACATGTAGGTATCATTGGAGGACTCTACCTAAGGAATTATACTATGTAGAAGGTGTTGTGTGTGGGCCTATAGTGGCCTTCGCTATTATAGGAAGCTAAAATGTATTTAAAATAATGTGATGTTTGACATCGAGTGGGAAAACCGTCATGTAGGGACGAGATGCCTCTGTTCCCTGTGACTATTCTAGAACCATTCAAGAAATGGGAAATTGACTTTGTGGGTCTAATAAAACCATCGACATGAAGAACTAATACAAGATACATCATCATAGTGATAAAGTACCTTACAATATGGTCATAGGTTTCTCCAATGATGAATTACACTGCAGAGACAACATCATAGTTTATATTTGAGCATATCATCACTAGGTTTGGTTTCCCAAAGGTATTGATGAGATATCAAGAAACTCATTTCATGAATTCCACCATCTGTGTTCTCACTAAAGAATTCATGATACATCACGAAAAGAGAACACCATACCATCCTCAAGATAATGGTACATGGGAATCATTCAATAAAATTTGTAGAAGGCACTTATAAAGGTTTTCAATGTACAACTATATGATTGGGATCAACGCATTCCAGTAGTGATTTGGGCATACATAACTACATCTAAGCGAGTGATGAAGCATACTCCATTCATATTAGTCTATGGCAAAGATGAAGTCGTGCCATTGGAGTTTGTTTCCCCTAGTATTTGTATATCCCTGGATACAAATATGATAGATGATGAATCTTTATCTCACAGATTGAAGGACCTTATGGAATTAAGGAGGACCGATTTATTGTAGGGATTATCCAACTAGTGGAGAAACAATGCCATAAATCCTAGTATGATAGGAACATTAAGATTGAGACCATTGAATCATGTGACCTAGTATTGATGTATTATAGTAAGTTTTTGAAGAACCCAAGAAATTACACATGAGATGGTTGGGTCTATTCAGGATCATATTCATCACTGAAGTAGGAGCAATGAAGTTAATTACATTGAAAAGAATACCTATTAAGGGCTTAGTCAATGACAACCACTTGAAACCTTATTTTGTCCCACATGGGCATTGCGATATCCAATATTGATGTTTTGTTAGAAAGTAAATTCATTTTTTGTTTTGTTTTTTAGTTTGGTTAAAGTTTCAGCTATCAATTTAATTGTCAGGTTAAGGAAAGTTGTCTTGAAACTATTTCAGTTATTTTCATGAGTCAAAGGTAAAACCAGGATGTGTTATCAAATATGAGATGGTAGTTGAGTAAGAGAATAATATTAGGTAATGAGTCTCCAGTCACACCACCTACTCAATACCAGAACAATTCATATTGTTAAGTGTCATCTAGAACGTCGATGTCTCCCATTAGGGGAATTTTGAGGTTAAAAATGTGCCTCAAAACAAAAAAAAATTACTATCAAAATCCACTTTAAGAAAAATGATCACATTCTAGAGGATGACATCATCTATAATAATTAAGGTGGCATTGGTTGAGTTAAGGATACTTATTTGTCAAATTGTAAATGGTGAGTGAAAACCCATAGTTAACTATATCAATGTTGTAAGTAAAGTACTCATTATGAAAATAATACTCATATATTATTTGTGAATATAATATAAATGTACTAAAATACTTATCAAGAAAAATACTCTGTATATTTCAATATAAAATAAATTACAAATACTAAAAAGTAAAATTGTGTATTCAAAATTAAAATTATGTAATTACTTGTTCAATATTTAAAATATATATGTCAAATATTTATTTAAAATCAAAATCACTTAATATCTTATAATAAAAACAATTTCATGGTTAACAGTTTTTGTTTTTTAAATACTTACTATATATAATAATTTATTATAACTATTATTTAAATATAAAAAATATATTTATTTATTTTATAAAAATAAATTATTATATTTATTTTCATACGGTTGAATTTTAATATCAATACCATTTTCTTTTAAATTTAGGTATTATTCAAGGTTCATATTTTACTATCAACTTTTAATCTTTGAAACACGTGTATCTATACCAACATAAATTAGACACATATATTCAAGTTACAAAACCAAATACATACATAAAACCTTAATGTAACAATTTGAATGAACTATTATATCATAATAAGATATTATATTATTAAAAATTTTATTACATATAATAATAATGTTTATTACATATAATATCATTTGCTTAATATTAACTCAAATTTTTCGTGGTAGAAATTTATGTAGTATTCCTTCATTCCAATATTAACATTTTTTTTAATTTATTTAATGATGTTATTGCGCCGAGAGGCGCTCTACAGCCCAGTATGGGGGAGATATTGTCACGTGATGTCACGTGATGTAACGTTACTAACATGTCGACCAAAAAATAATACTGAAAGTGAATATTATGGGGGAGATCTTGTCACGTGATGTAACGTTACTAACATGTCGGCAAAAAGTAATAGTGAAAGTGAATATTATGGGGGAGATCTTGTCACGTGATGTAACTTTACTAACATGTCGGCAAAAAGTAATAGTGAAAGTGAATATTATGGGGGAGATATACGTGATGTAACCTTACTAACATGTCGGCAAAAGATAATAGTGAAAGTGAATATTATGGGGGAGATCTTGTAACGTGATGTAACGTTACTAACATGAAGAAAATTAATCTGCTGAGGTTGTGTTGCCAATTTCATGAACAGAACATACAAACATTCAGATCTTTACGTGGCTTCACATATTTCAAGAGGCTTATTTCCTATGTGGACTGTATTCTTAAAAGCGATCAATTAGAAGACGATATCAAAGAGTTAGGGTTCTTGGATGTATGTAACGAAATAATGAGGGCGATTGACGTCATTGGCATGAGAACATCTAATATCGAAGAAAAAAGTTCAATGGGATTTTCTTCGTATATGGGGCTAATGGCCATGCTGGGGTATAGTTATGCCAATAGTTGGTATTTTATGAAATTCCATTCGCGTGTCTTACGAGTTATATGTAAAAATTTTGATCAGATGACTGTGGATTTTGTCCTTGGAGACCTTGCTTACCGTGAATTAATAAGAATCTTACCGTTGGAAATCGCGCTGAATATGTTATCTCGTGAATATGCCAATGAGATCAGCAGCGAAGACTTGAATAACGGAATTGGAATTCTTAAAGAGGGCTGGATCTTATCAGTAAATTTAAATCCCCATGACGATTACCTGCAAGTGCTGGCTAATGTTGTAACTATCTGCATCGTTCGAGAAATTCCACAGAAATCCCAGGAGATCAGTGGTTTTATGGAGGGGCAATTGATTGAAACCAGGGCCCTGGCGCGGCATAATACAGAAGCCCTTGAAAAGGGTCTCTGGGTTATCAAAGATATAGTCATTGACGGAGGCCCATTAGGTCAAACTTTCCAAGATTTTGGAGGTTCCAGTTTAGTAACGGAGATTGTTGGTATGTTTAAACGCTTTACGGAGGTTAAAAGTGAGGATAAAAAGAATGAGGTAGTGATTTGTCCCAAAGGATGTAAAACATTAAACTGCCTTCACATGAAAATTGCGCTACATGGATTGGGCATCGCGGCAGAAATTTCCAAAGGAGGGCCACCTAGATTTGACATTGAGGTTATCCACAAATTCTTGAGGACCTGTCATGAGCGAGCACGCCAAGCAGTATTAGCAAAAGCAATTGATGTGATTAGTCCATCTCCTTCAAACTAAATTATTGCATAAGATTCTCAATGCGTTTTGGCATGTCCGTTACATTAATATTCATCAGGACTTGTCCAATAGTTTTAATTTGGAAATAACTGGTATAAAATGTTGGCACAGTTCACAATATTTTGCCGACATGGGAGAGATCTGAATGCGTTTGCACCATAAATACTTCCCCTCCTCCAGATATCAAGGATCAGAACTTACTATCTGTAGCAGTAGCCTACGTAAATACTTCTAATTTCAATATTTATAGCCAGGGTAAGACTTATATCACTCAAGAACTCTCCCTCCC
>LPNX011062667.1:138341-220992 GCA_001517045.1 Pseudotsuga menziesii
TCAAAATTAATATATTTTATTTAATGAGTTCATTACTTTATAAGTACATTCATCATATTATATTCAAAAGTAATTTATGTACTCAAAATTACTTTACTTTTAGTCATATCAAAGATGATTTTCTTATTGGTTTTATTTTAGACATTTTTTTCAATTTAACTTAACCATAGTTGCATTAGTTATAGTGTAAGAGATGAGTTGTAAATATACCTTCCCCACAAAATGTCTAACTCACAATATTTTATTATATCTCTTATGAGGCCCATTTTAGACTTTAAAATTCCCCTAACGTATGTCACCAATGAGTCACCTATAGCTATCAAGTCACATTCACTCAGTCAACATTATGTCATTATCCATATCCATTCCATTCTGCCATATGTTGGCACCACCAATCAACCATTCTGTTAGCTCTCCAAGAAACTCCTCTAGGTTGCAGCTCAAGGATGCCTAGTAACTTCAATATTTTTAATGGTTTTCTCAATGGATCATGTCAAATGACCTAAAAGACCTCACACACTCAAGACATGCATAATACTCAATCAAATAGATAAGTCTTCTAACTATCAATGTTTAGAGAGTTTGTATTAAAGGTGAATAAATGAAGAACTCACTATGCTGGAAGATTCATATATAAAGCACTCACATATGAATGGCTAATCATAACAAGGAAAGATACTTGCAATTCAACTCATCAACACAGAGATAGGATGACAGCTATCTGGTATTAGACAAAAAGAATAAACCTGAATCAAACATCTAAGCACAAGTATAGAACAGAAAAGAGATGGAACCTGAACCTATAATAGCAAAAGAGCTTATATTAAATGATGAAGAACATGGGAAGCTTGATTACAATAAGGGTCTAAAAGTCTCTGAATTCGAACCTTTCCTTCAACATTAGTCACGGGCTTTATAGCCTTTACAAAATTTATTTCAGCTCCTGAAAAATTGGATCGAATTTACTAAAAATATGTAAACTTAACTGTTTTGCAAAAATTAGGTCAAAAACCATAACTTAAGGGCTAATATATCTAAATCCAACACGTTCTTACTCTTCAAACTCTTTAATAAATGCAGTGAACACTGAATTAGAACTCGGACTTGCTATTTGGTAGACAAGTCACACTTTGTCAAAGTAGGTAGGGTTTGTGACCTTACTTCACCTCACTGGAACCTTCAAAACTAGAACAGACCCAAGATATTGGTGCCTTTAATTAATTTTCAACCTTATAAATCATCCATGTGGTATTTGGATCAACCAAATTCGGTTATGTGTGGAACTATGTATTTCTGCACTGTTCTGTGCTTTCGGTGGCTAAGAAAGAAAAATTATGGGTCTACAAGTTGCCAAAAGCTCTATTTTCGGTGGCTAATGAACAACTGCATTGTTTTCATAAGCCACCGAAAGCTCTGTTTCTTCAAAATTTAATAAAACTTTTAATCACCCTTTGTCCTGAGGCTTTTACAGCTTCAATTCTGACCTTCTGGTATTTCTACAACCTGCATAGGGTTTGGAATAGTGTCACAGGCTGCCAGCGGATCCTGAAGGCTTATTGTAGCCTTTGCTAGGATTTCCAGCGCAAGGTGTGCTTGAGATTTAGGGTTTGAGTTCTTCGTTTGCAAACTTGACAGCCCGATCTTCCTGAAAAGCTAGGCGTTGTCCTTGATTAATATCATATTTCTTTTTTGTAGCAGGATATACATCCCTCTCATTTCTAGAAGAGAATCATGCAATTCAGTATTTCTTTTGGTTAATCTTGCATTGTTTCTTTTGATTTTTCTCTCTAGGACCTCTAGTTCATACATTTTCCCTAATAGTCGGTTGATTCTCTGGGACCTATATTTGCTAGAAGAATCCTCTATCACTTGTTCAACTAGATCCTCCCTTGGTGTAGGTGAGGGAAGTTCCTCATGCTCTGTTGCAACCTGCTTTGTTAGGTCAACTCCCTGGTCCTCTTCATCCTCAGAATCGATATATGGAAGGTTGATGATATTTTTACCTTGTGTTGGAGCCTCGGTGGTTAAGGTAGTCCTAAATCCAATTTTCAAGCTGCCGAAAGCTTGGATTTTCGGTGGCTAATGAACCGTTGAGATGTTCTCCTAAGCCATCAAAAGCTAAACTTTGAATTTTATGAAGAAACAGAGTACAAGGCATTCCAACTTTATTAAACACACAAAAATATTTCATAATGTGCATTGAAATCTTGATCACTATGCAAAAATAAATCTTATGGGTCTGACCTATTGAAGACTAATTTATTTCGAAGATAACATCTAGCTCCTACTCAGGGATGGGAACCTTCCTGTGAGGTCCCAAGAGGCCCAGACCAAATGCCTTTCCTGAAAATATAAGAATTAAAGCTATCTTCTACTGTTCCATTGTGCATGGAGTTATTTTGCAAATAATAATAATAATAATAATATTTTACAATAATAACGCCTCTAAGCCTTAGATGAAATAGAGTTTCAAAAATCGCCCATTGAATGGGCCATCAAACACCTCCTCGCCTTCCAAATTTTGTAGTTTGAAAGTGTTTTTCTGTTGCACCTGAGATATCACAAAAGGGCCTATCCACAAAGAATCAAATTTACCATGCTTTCCCTTGTTTTTCCTGACAATATCCCATTTCAGAACCCAGTCTCCAACCTAAAAATTGTCCACCTTGCCTTCTTATCAAAAATACTTTTAATCTTCTTTTGGTGAGATTCTGGCTTCTCCACCAACTGTTCCCTACCTTGCTACAGAACAACCAAATCAAGCATCCTCCTTACCATGTCATTTGGTTCATCTTGTTCCTCCTAAAAGAATGTTTCAACTGGTAGAATCAGCTAAATGGGAAAAATGGCCTCAGAACCATAAACAAAATTGAAAGGAGAAGTCCCTATGTATTTTTTGTTAGTCACTATGTCAGCCCATAGAGAAAACGTTAGCTTAGAATCCCATCTCTTCTGATTATTCTCCAATAGTTTTTTGATGATTCTAACTAGACTCTTATTGGATGACTTAGCAAGGCCATTGCCTTGAGGGTAATAGGAAGTAGAATGCACCAATTGAATGCCCATTGACTCACACATGTTAACCAATGCATTGGATTTAAAAGATGGTGCATTATCAGTCACTAGCCTTATTGGGCAGCCAAATTTGATAAAGATGTTCTCATATAAAAACTTCATGATGACTTGGTGAGTGGCATTCCTTTTGGGGACTTCCTCTATCCACCTAGTGAAATAATTTGTGGCTACTAGGATCCACTTGTGCTGACCACTTGATGAAGGATTAATCTCACCTATGAAATCAAGACCCCATTGCTGGAAAGGACCATTCACTACAATAGGTCTAAGGGGAAAAGATCTGAGCTGTTGCTTTCCTACGAATATTTGGCATTTGTCATAGGCTTTTACAAATGTACACACATCAAAAAAAAGAATAGGACAATAGTACCCAGCCCTCAGAATCTTGTGGGATATAATCTTCCAGTAATGATGCCCCCCACATGTGCTTGAATGAAACTGATGTATGACCTGAACTGAATCTTCTTTATCTAAGCATCTCAACAAAACACCAGAAGGATCTTTCCAATACAGCAGTTTATCAATTATACAAAATTTAACATACTTAAGCTTAAGAGCCCATGCTTGAGTCAGGATCATCTCAGGGGGAACTTCTAAACTTTACAAGAAATGAATAATACCTATGTACCACTCACATGAAGACAAGTTCTCAGCCACCTACTGGCTGTCATGCTGCTCTTGAACTACCTATGCTATTGCCTCTACTACTACCTTTGTTTCTACCTCTGTTTGCAGGTTTGCTGAACTTATTCCAATGAAATTCATTCTCAATAGATCAAAATTTTCTTAAACCATGAGCTTAGTTAGGCCTTGTCCTTGCACCAGCTTGGTGGGATTTACCTCTATGTCAAATTCAATCAGCTTTGCAATCCACTTGGCTCTCTTTCCATCAATATCAGGCTGGGTCAAAACATCCTTCACATCAACTAAAGGGACATAGGCCAGGACCTTTGCATGTAGGATGTAAATTCTGAAGGCTTTTAGTGAATTAATGAGAGAATAGGCCTATTTCTCAATAGGATCATACTTCAACTCAACATCCTTGAATGTCTTGCCAAAAAAAGCAATGGGGTGATCAAGGCCTTCATCATATTTCTGTAATAGAACCGCTTCCACTGTGTCATATGAAGCAAAGGAGAAAATGTAGAATCCCTTGGTGTAATCTCGACTAATCAGAGTGGAAGCTTCCATGATAGCATTCTTAATGGATTCAAAAGAGTTCCTTGCTTTCTCTTTCCACTTGATTTCAGCTTCCTTCCTCAACATAGAGGTTATGTGTTTCACCAACTCAGAAAATTGCGGGATAAACCTCCTGACAAAATTTATCTTACCTAGGAATGACTGAATATCCTTTTTTGACCTACGTATGGACAACTTCTAGATTTCTTCAACTCGAACATGATCAATCTTCACACCTTCTGCTGAAACTATGTGACCTAGGAGTTTGCCCTCCCTAAGAGAAAATTATGACTTCTTTGGGTTCAGAGATATCCCAAACTGTCTACATTTCAAAAACACCTCCTCAAGTGCTGCAAATATTTTTCATGGTTGTTGGAGTAAAAAGTGAGGTCATCAAGGTATATGAGATCAAACTTGTCTTTCAATTCCACAAAATCTATGTCCATGGCTCTTTGAAAGGTGGCCCCAGCATTCATTATCCCAAATGGCATCTTGGCATACATGAAAGTACCCTAAGGAGTGGTAAATGTAGTTTTCTCTTTATCATCAGGGTGTACAGAAACTTGTTTGTAGCCAAACAAACCATCTAGGAATGACATGACACTAGCTCGTAAGACTCTTTGCAACAGATGCTCCATCTTGGGTAAGGGGTAGTTGTCTTTCTTGGAGCATTTGTTTAGGTTTCTGAAACAAATGCATAACCTGATCTGTCCATTTTTATTCCTCACCACCACTAAGTTTGCAATCCATTTAGAATACTTGAGTGGGATTATGATTTTTGCATTAAGTGGCTTTTGGATTTCTTTCTCAATCACTGGAAATAGGAGGGGACTGATAGGTCTTAGCTTCTATTTGAAAGGGATGGTGTCCTTTTCCAAGGGAATCCTATGCTGGATGATAGCTATGTCATATGTTTTCAGATCACTATATTCCCAAGCAAATACATCAGCAAACTCTTTCATAAGACCACAAAGTTCTGACTTTTGATCAATAGTCAAATCAGAGGACAAATTTATGAATTTTGGATGCCTTTGGTTACCTAGGTTGTGCTCATGGAAAGAGGTCTTTCTCCCTTTCGGCAGGTTTAAAGGGGACATCATTATGATCAAATAGCTCTTCAAGGGGTACTATACCCCGAGGTATATAATTGCTAGGTAACTGAACAATATTCTATTTTCCTATTTTCTCTTCTGATTTGGGCCTCTAGGATTCTTCCATATTTAGGTTTTATTGATCAATATGCATATCACAAAACTCATCTACGACCTAGAGAAATTTACTGAGTTCATTATCATTTTCAAAAACTTTCCAAAATTTCACATTATCAAGGAGGGATGGCCTATACTTGACTTGGATCTCATAGCTCAGCTTAGGAGGCAAAGGGGGAATGACAATACTTGCAGAGACATCAAGGGAATCAGCTAGATGGTTCATATCTCTAGGTACATAGGAGAGTTCAAAAAACATGAAAGAGTCCCTGAGTTTCCATACCTCATCTCTGTATGCCTTCAGCCTGACATTCTTTGCTTGAAAATTATTGTTCACCTGTTGTATGATGAGATCTGCATCTCCAAAGATCTTCAGGAACATGATTCCCATTTCCTTGGCAGCCTTCATTCCCAACAGTAATGCCTCTTATTCTACTATGTTGTTAGCAGTCTTGAAATCAAGCTTATAAGACAAATGTATAGTCTCCTTTAAAGGATAAATCAGGACTATACCTGCACCTACTGAGGCTTGAATACCGGCCCAATCAAAAAACATGCTCCTAACAGAGGTGGTTACTTCCTCAGGTGGTTGATAGGTAGGATTTGTGAGCTATACATGTACTGGCTAAGAATCATCTATTTGCAGAATGCATGCCCCAAATTTTGCGTCTACTGCATAGATGGTATGATTTATAGAATTTTTGGCATTACTGAAGATGTAGGTAAACTAATTTTCCCTGTAGAGTCTCTTGGTCTCCCCTCCAAACATTTGGATTGTAGCATATGTAAGATCCATATGAAGGATACCACCCAGCCTTTTACTCCAGGAGAGAGACAAAAGGAGGCCAAACTTAGGTGGGATGTCATCCACTACTATGTCCATCACTATGCTTTTTGAAGGCAGCTGGGAGAGGTTTATGACAAGGTCTTTAATGAGGCCCAAGCATTTGACCTTCCTAGAGTCGAAAGATAACATATCATGGTAGGGTTTTGTAATGTTGAGGCCAAGCTCTTCCATCACTGCTTTTGGCATTAGGTTATGGGATGCTCCTAAGTCAAGCAAACAATTGTGAAGGATCTTGTCATGGATGTTCAAAGATATGTAGAAAGGTGGACAAGACTCATCCAGCTCTTCAATCATAGGACCTAGGATTACCGTGGTCTTATCATCTTGAAAGTTCACAAATTCAACATCTATGGGTGTCCTTGGCTGAAGAGATTTCAGTATGGATGACTTGAAGGAATCATTCTTCATAAGATATCTCAAGGGAAAAGGGATTTTTAACTTCTGAATTTCTGACTCAAGATTGAAAGAATAGAATAATTTGTCAGAAGTTCTTACCTCTTGTGGTGGGGATTTGAGTTGAATATGATCATGGGATGATGCTTGTAATGTCCTTTGCTATTGTTTTGGAGGAGCAGCCATATTTTTTCGTGGAACAACAATCTTCTTAGCAGGAGGAGCAGGTTGCTTTGCAGGAACAAAACTCTTCTTTGGAGGAACAACAATCCTAGATCTCAAATTATAACCTTCTTGATCATCTGCCCGATATAAGGATTCTTCAGTGGTCTGATCATTCATGAGGGCTTCCTCATAGTCTGCTTGTGTCAGGCAAGAGAGATCAACTTCATCCTCCATGCAGTTGATATTGTCTTCTGCCTCTCCTTCTTCTTGAGAAAACTTATGTTCTTCTTGTAGCACAACATTTTGGAAAGGAGCTATAATTCTTTGATCCTCGGCTTGATTTCTATCCCTTTGAAGGATCTGAGTTGGTGGGTTATTTATTTTGTAAGGGACAAAATTAGGGTTTTTGGGAGCAAAATCATTTGGCCCTTTACCTCTCATAAGTATTTTCCCTCGATCTTCAAGTCTATACATTTCAGCTATTAAACTGTCCAACATTTTGGCCATTTTCTCTATTTTATTTTCTGATGAGGAATCTCCTAGAGGATCTTAGGGTTCCTTCTTCCTGTCCATTTTTCCCTTAACCTTCTGAGATGTAGTGATATTGGACTCAACTTCAAGAGCAACATCTTGCATGAGTGATAGAGAAGCAAATCTTCTTTCTCTGAGAAGAAGACAGAACTCAGAATCAAAGGCATTGGCATAAGTGATTTTTTCTGAAGTGTCAGTTGGCTTGATATCAGCGAGGATCTTGCTGAATATTTTGTTAAATATTTTTGTGAAGTTGGAAACAGACTCACCATTCTCTCTCCTCAAATTTCTAAATTCAGTGATATAGTAAAGGTGGTCTCTTCTTTCTCCCCAATGCTTCAAAAATATGTCATCTAGGGCTTCAATTCTAGCTACTGATCCAGCAGGTAACTCTTTGAACCATTTCCTAGCCTAACCATCCAGACTTTGCACAAAAACCCTAGTCCAAACATCCTCTTGTTCAATGTTTATATTCTCAGCATAACTGTAGAATGCCTCTAAATGATCCTTAACTATGAAATCTCCCTCCCTAATAAACTTAGGCATATATTTTAGATAATATCCAGTATGCATAGCAGAAAGGGGGTTAGGCAAATTTAGAGGGGCATATCTGGCAACAAGGATCCTTTCCATCTTGGTCAAAGGGGTAACCATATTGGAAGTGGGTATGGAAAAGTTTGCAAGAGATGTTGCCAGTGTGGGTAGTAGCCGAGAAATTATTTGAGGTAGATCTATCTCAATGGAGTCACCAGGGATTGGATCTACACAAGTGGCAGTGATTGAATATTCCTCAACCCTAAAATTCTCTGATTCACTTATAAATTCCTGAGAATTAGATGCTTTAGTAGCAGAAGATTAAAAGGGAGTTCTATTTGATGTAACATGAGAAATACCTATGGAAATACCTGATGTAGATCCGCTTGTAGCTCTGGAAGTATATCTTTGTAAATCCCTTCCTCTCCTTATAATCTTCTCATGATTTGAAACATGTGTTATTGGTGTCCCTTGAGGGTTTGCTCTGGTACTTGGTGTTCTTGAAGACAACTTATTCCAATGGAGTCATTAGATAGATGATTACAACAAAAACAATGTCCATACTTCGTCTATCATCAAAGTAGGATCTATCTCGTCCCCCAGGGAAGCTGAGCTTCAAACTCTTATCCTAGGAAACGACGCCAATTTTTAAACTCTCCAGCAAACTACCCTAGGTTGCAGCTCGAGGATTCCTGGTAACTTCAATATTTTTAATGGTTTTCTCAATGGATCAAGTCAGATGACCTAAAAGACCTCATACACTCAAGACATGCATACTACTCAATCAAATAGATAAGGATTCTAACTATCAATGTTCAGAGGGTTTGTATTAAAGGTGAATAAATGAAGAAATCACTATGATGACAGATTCATATAAAAGGCACTCACATATTAATGGCTAATCATAAGAAGGAAAGATACTTGAAATTCAACTCATCAACATAGAGATAGGATGACAACTATCTGGTATTAGACAAAAAGAATAAACCTGAATCAAACATCCAAGCACAAGTACAGAACATAAAAGAGATGGAACCTGAACATATAATGGAAAATGAGATTATATTAAATGATGAAGAACATGGGAAGCTTGATTACAATAAGGGTCTAAAAGTCTCTGAAGTCGAATCTTTCCTTCAACGTTAGTCACAGGATTTATGGCCTTTACAAAATTTATTTCAGATCCTGAAAAATTGGATCTAATTTACTAAAAATAGATAAACTTAACTGTTTTGCAAAAATTAGGTAAAAAAACCTAACTTAAGTGCTAATATACCTAACTCCAACACTTTCTTACTCCTTGAACTCTTTAATAACTGCAGTGAAAACTAAATTAGAACTCAGACTTGTTATTTGGCAGACAAGTCACACTTTGTCAGAGTAGTTAGGGTTTTTTATCTTAATTCACCTCGTTGGCACCTTCAAAACTGGAATAGAGCCAATATACTGGTGCCTTTAATTAATTTTCAACCTTATAAATCATCCATGAGGTATTTGGATCAACCAAATTTGGTTATGTGTGGAACTATGCCTTTCTGCACTATTCTGCGCTTTTGGTGGCTAAGAAAGAAAAATTCTGGGTCTGCAAGTTGTCAAAAGCTCTGTGTTTGGTGGCTAATGAACAGCTACGATGTTCGCCTAAGCCACCAAAAGCTCTGTTTCTTCAAAATTTAATAAAACTTTTAATCACCCTTTTCCCTAAGGCTTTTACAGCTTCAATTATGACCTTCTGGTATTTTTGCAACCTACATAGGTTTTGGAATAGCAGCAGCATCACAGGCTGCCACCTGATCTTGAAGGCTTATTGCAGCCTCTGCTAGGGTTTCTAGCGCAAGGTGTGCTTGAGATTTAGGGTTTGATTTCTTCATCTGCAACCTTGACAGCCTGATCTTCCTATAAATCATGGCGTTGTCCTTCCTTAATCATAGATTTATTTTTTGTAGCAGGATATACATCCCTCTCATTTCTAGAAGAGAATCATGCAATTCAGTATTTTGTTTTGGTTAATATTGCATTGGTTCTTTTTATTTCTCTCTCTAGGACCTCTAGTTCATATAATTTCCCTAATATCTGGTTGATTCTCTGGGACCTAGGTTTGATAGAGGAAGCCTTTGACACTTTTTCAACTAGATCCTCCCTTGGTGTAGGTGAGGGAAGCTCCTCATGCTCTGTTGCAACCTACTTTCTTAGGTTAACTCCCTGGTCCTCTTCATCCTCAGAATCGATGTAGGGCAGGTTGAGGATATTTTTACCTTGTGCTGGAGCCTCCTCCTTCTCTATTATATTACTGAAGTCGAGGTTCCTTTTGTCCTTCTTAAAAGTTGGAGAGTTCTGGTCAACTACAATTGGGGAGATGGCTCTCCTCTTCCTTTTTCCACTTCTAGGGGTGGAAGAAATTTTTGAAGGGGAATAATTTTTTCCTCTAGCTATAATTTTGTGTCAAAATCATTCTAGAATAGGAATAATGTCTAGGCAACATTTCTCCTTTGCAAAAGTTCTTGGACAATTAGCTTGATCAAGACATGGTGATATAACATTCTTGCAATCTTGGTTGGCTTGGCCCTAACCTGATGAGCCATTTTAGATAGGATTTTGGTGAGATAAAAAGGTAGGTTCATGGGGTTCCTGTTAGTGAAATGATTCATTATTTTGAAGTGGTATATCATCACCCTATTATATCTTCCCTCACAGGTTATGTATACTAGGATTACTTTCAATAGGTGCTGCCACTTTTCCTCCAGACAGGATGTAGGTATGCTCTTCTTCCGTATGAGTTTTTTGTGCTCAGGTTGCAGGTAAGACCTGAATTCTATGTTCTTTGTGACTGTGGTTTTAAACCAGATCTCTCCAATCCTTGGGAGCTCTATCACATCAACTACCAAAGCTTCATCCACCTGAAATTCCTCTTTGCCAATTACTGCCTTTGATCCATCAAATGTGAGTGCAAGTGCTTTTGCCACCTACTGATGAGATCCTTGAAACTTTTCACAAAATCTATAGCAGCCTGCATCTTTGAATAGCTGACATACCTCTGGATGTGCTTCTAGGAAACCAATGTCACCCAAGTCTTGTCTTAGGGTAGGTCCTCCTTCCCTCTTCATCTTCTTGAATGTTCTTCTGTACCTGCAAAATTGAAATTCAAACCCTAGGGACATATATTACAATGATGGATCCAGGGAGGGCTTGGCTCAGTGATGATGCATGCAAGAAATGTGGAATGAATGGAGGAGAGGGTGCTGATTTTCAGGGAATTGGTTGTTCAATTGAGATTTGAGCAAACTGATAGTAAATTAAGATGAGACCCGTGAGCTCGCCAGTGCTATAATCATTCTAAATGTATTGTAATAATTTGTGGTGGTTCAATTATAGTCACGAGATAGGTGTAGGGATGAGAGGGTTAGGGTTCAGATATGTCACCTTTATTTCAAAACGACGCCTCCTACCAACTCATGATTAACTGTAGATCTAGTCTTTTCGATGGTTAACGACTTGATGCTAACGCTTTCCATGCTAATGGTGTCTAATTGTGACAGATGCACTAACCGTTTTCCTTCAGTTGTTAAGGTAGTCCTAGATCCAATTTTCAAGCTGTCAAAAGTTGGGCTTTTCGAATGAACGTTGAGATGTTCTCCTAAGCCACCTGAAGTTGATCTTCAAAAATTTCATTAAAAAAATGGAGTTAAAGAGCTTTCGGTGTTTAAGGTAGTATTGAGTCCAATTTTCAAGCTGTTGAAAGCTGGGATTTTTGGTGGCTAATGAACCATTGAGATGTTTTCCTAAGCCACTAAAATCTAAACTTTGAATTTTATGAAGAAACATAGTACAAGGCGTTCCAACTTTATTAAACACACAAAAATATTTCATAATGTGCACTGAAATCTTGATCACTCTGCAAAAATAAATCTTATGAGTCTGACCTATTGAATACTAATCTATTTAGGAGAGAACACATTCTCTTCACACATATATGTCAGTCATTGTTAGCTTAACCTTTGTTACTCAAATTGGAAAGTTGAGGACACATAGTTCTTTTATGAGGAAAGTATCACCATCATCAGTAATTCGAAACAAGGAAAAAGTAGATTTTTTACTAATTCCGAGGAGATCACCCATTAAGGAAGTTAGAGGGACACTAAAAGGGAGGAATCATGAATGATTGCAGGAGGTGATGCACATAGATAAATAGAACATGTGTTGAGTTGTTCATCTAGTTACACATTTATGAAGAAGGGTGAGCAGATAATGAGAGGATCTGCATTGAGTACCCATCCCATCTATCATTTAAGGACATAGTAATGGGAGAGAGAAGTATCTAGTAGTGGGAAAGAATATCTAGCCTTCTACTTTAGACTCTAAGGGAAGTTGTGAGAAAAATAGTGAGTCATAAGTTGTTGGAGAGAAGCAAGAATTGGAGAGAAAAAATTAGTGTTGTAGGGGAAGTAAGTCATAGAGACATTTTTGTCCTATATTTGTTGAGCTTGAGAATTGTGGGTATACGTATAGCCATGGCTTCTACCCCAGGAAAAAATAAGATTCAAACTAAGGTGAAACCCATGAAATAATATGCCAGGTCAGTAGTGCCACTGTCAACCAAAGTCAAGGTGAAAGGGACCATATTGGGTAGGGTACCATTCCTAAAGTGCCATGATTCAAACATATTGGACAATACCCAATTCCATGAATTGGCTCTGAAACATTATACCATGGAGAGGAAACATTCGGATGGTACCACCAGTGTGGAACCACAGCCCTGGGCTCTCCTATTACAATAGTCAGGCATCCTCTCCTTAATGGATCATTCCCATTTCAGATGAGGATATGTTATAGGCTCCTATACTTAGTTCTTGTTGATTCGACTGCAGGGAGGTTACCTATGGTTGGACCATAAATATGAAGTTACCAAGGAGGTAATCAATATCATATCTGGATTGTTGTGAAAAGAGGCCAATCCAATAGAAATTATGGCCCGAGCATATACGAAGGAAGTCTACATAATGTACAACACATGGCGGGGGTCACGAGGTTGTGTCATTTTGTAGATCTTCAACCAATGAGCGGTATTTTCCACTTAGATACTAACTTGTGAGTTGATGCACAAGTTCAGTAAGGATGAATGTCTATCTGGAGTGGTAATGGAAACAAAACAATGTGTTGCAGGGAAGTAGATGGAATGGACGTCATATTTGAGTCCAGATTTTTTCTAGGAATTCCTAAATTCCCAACAACATGGAAAACAATTCCACTATAGTTGAGTATTATGGATGATTTCTATG
This sequence comes from Pseudotsuga menziesii, assembly GCA_001517045.1. Taxonomy (NCBI): domain Eukaryota; kingdom Viridiplantae; phylum Streptophyta; class Pinopsida; order Pinales; family Pinaceae; genus Pseudotsuga; species Pseudotsuga menziesii. Next base: position 151,547 of record LPNX011062667.1, read on the forward strand.
GTAGTTTGGGAGCTACGTCTAAGTGTTATTTATGACCACCCCACACCTAAAGACTTCACAATGGCCAAGTTTTTGGTCTTAATAAGCCAAATGATCAGAGAGGATCATATTGCTATCAAATTTATCTTTCGACCATGGTACACTAGGATGTTTAATGCAATAGATGAAGCATTTAGAGTGCCCCAAAGTGTTGTTGACCAGTGTAAAGAGGGAGTAATTTTTGAATTCGATTAGCACAATGTGTTTGTTTTTCCATGAGAGGAGCTAATATAGGATTATTCTCTCTCATATTTGATCACCATATATGATGTTATCAATTCCATCCTCCATTGGCCTTCCCATTTTCAATTTTTTACGGATTCATATATAGAGATCCAGGATGCCAATGAAGTGCAGTTACTAGGACAAGCAGGTGGAGTTGGTATTTTAAGTCTGATGATAATTTCACCATGATTGTTAGAAAAGTGTAATCATGAATATAGCTATACACTCAAGATGGTTTATCCTCATAAAAGGAAAAATAATTCCCCTTTTCCATAGAAGTAAGGAGAAGAGGAAAAAGAGGATGATGTGGAGGAAATTTTCCCTCCAGGCCAAGCGTCCGGTGCTAGACCGCAAGGGAATTTTTGGTGCATTATATTTGAACAATTTGGTAAATTTATTCAGTAGGAGGTGGATACTCCTTTAGATTCCAAGTCATAGAAATCCATAGATTCAACCTCAAAGCAATTTCCACCCCAAGAATTTGTAGTGCTTCTTGAGAAGTTGACATAAACTAACCTTGACATCAACATTGAGAACCCTCTAGTTGATACCTCATAAAATCATTTAGATTTTCCATGGGATAAATATGGTGATATACCATCCAATACTACCCATCAAGATGAGCAGAAGTCCCTTCCATGTAGCCAGAAACAAATAGGTTGGTTAATGCATTTCCAGATATCATTAAGAAACTTGAATCTAACATTGATGTAGTGGACCTACTATAGATGGAAATCAAACAAAAATTGGATAATATTTGAATAGTACTTCAGATAGCACCTAGTATGATGACAACACAAACATTAGCAATTGCAAGTATGATCAGGACGCAAGGATTGCAGAAACATGTTGAGGGCGTAGTTCATAGAAAGTTATGCCTCATTCCACTTGCCATTTCATCAATATAACCAAACAATATGTTGGATACAGGTCCATTTCCCTGTAATGTGTTGAATTTACATTATGTGCCAATGCTAGAGCTCCACCATTTCATGAAAAAAATCATAGCAGAACTAAGCGATAGTCACATGGCACTAGGTCAATCATATGGTAATATGAATTAAGTGCATACGGAATGAGTATGACCATGAAAATAGTTAGAGGTTCAGGTTCACAAGGCGTATGAATCACTTCCATCTCCGGACCAGCCACATGGACACCACCTGAGGCCAATAGAAAAAATCATCCATATCATGGATAATGTGCTTCGGTTGCACTAAGAGATGTTGTAGCTTTGAGCTAAGGTCAAGAAAGAACCATATGCAGAAGATCTCAAGTTAGATCGACTGTTGGAGTAATATGAACAAGCACTACACCAAACCAAAAAAGAAGTATATATTCTAGGAGTATTTATACAGTACAATTTTGCAACTCGGAATCATTTATAGAATATTTCAAAACTTCAGCAGGTGGACCAGTGAAACAAATATTACAAGGCGCAAGTGAGCACTAGAAAGCAAAGTATGCAACACACGTCTATTCCATACTAAAAAGAAACAATGGCATAAATCAGTGAAATCATAAAGAAAATGGATACAAGCAATACAAAACAATATGTGGTTGCTAGAGTGGTTTCCCAGTCACAAGATGAGGCTCATAAACACTTTGATACCTGGTCCAAACTCCATGCCAGAGCTATTGAATTTCTACTAGATGTAGAACAAGAAAATAAAGAGGCAGGAAAAACAAAAAAAGAGGATATTGATTCATTTACTAAGTTCCTTAATGAGGTTACTATTGACTTGGAACCCATCTAGGCGAGTTTTCAAACCTTTCTTGGTGACATGTGCTCTCATATCCCATCAGTTTCCACCTTGAAGTCGTAAAGAGAGTGTATTACGATGAGCCACATCTTAGTTTTGGGAGCTTGTTAGTTCCCAAGTTTTGGTCACAATACTAAGCATTGAGATTAAGGAACAAAATTAGTTTGTGCCTAACATAATTGGTTAAGATGCTGAGCACTAGTATCATTTTTTGGGTTTTGAAAACTCATCCTATTTTAAGGCGTAGTTTTGTAAAGGGTTGGGTTGATTATCTATACTAATGTTGTTGAGAAACTGATCTAGTGATAGTAGTGTTTTGGGAATGTTGAGATATGTTATGATGTTCTATGTAAGTAATAAGAGGTCTGAAGGGATGAATTAAGTTGTTGAGATGTGATGTACAAAAACAGTCTCTACTTTTTCCAAAGATTAAGAGAATAACATTTATGTTCCTATTTAATTGATGTGTAATGAATTTTTTTGAATAGATGGTGGTAAATGTATGCTAAATGTGACATGAGTACATTACAATTGTTGGTTGTGTATTACTTTAATATTGAATCAAGACTTTTTTATTAAAGATGGAATCCTTCCCTATAGCACAATTTTGATTCAGGTTCTTTGCAATTTCCTGTGCACATCTCAGGTGAGATATTACTCTGTCCAAAGGGTGTTGAAAATTCCAATTCTTATGGGGATTTTGTTGGTCGTTTACGTTGAACCACGGGTTTGACAGACCGTAGACAACACATTCCATGTAATGGGAGACCTTGAGGGTTATTTTATAGGCATGTGGATGGATATGGGATAAGGTTCGGGATAATATTTTTTATTTGTAATTTTTGAATGATTTTTGAGTCAGGATCTATTATCCTATTGATAGACATTCTCACCTTCTATGGACAAAATTTGTTTCCCTAGCCTAAAGTCCTTACAACTAGAAAAAATGAGTTACAACAATGAGAAGAACTTACCCTAAGATTGATAGATTCTTGGAATCGATCTTTCACCTGTCACACAATGTAATGTACCAGCCTTCTAGAACATTAGATATCCACATTTTACCTACAAAATTCACATCACAAAAGGATACGAGATTAAAAGTACCAAGTACGATCTATAATCTTATATTGATGACTAAGGAATTCAATAATAAAACTAGTGATTAATACACAATATCATTTTTGGGAAAGGAAGTTTCATTTCATTAATATAATAAGAGAGAGTTTAAAACCAAGAGCCTTAGTGTTGAGAAGTCTCTCCTCAAGCAAGATCTTTCCTCCAAAGCTTCAAATTTTCCACATAATGCCTTACTCTTCTTAGCTAGATTTAGACAATTTTTTTTTGCTGTAGCATAATCTTCCTCCCTTTACCCATGGGGGATGAGCCAAGATTTATAGCTATGGGAGGATAGGGATGGTTGAGATAATGGTGGATGAGGTGGAGGGGAGATCCTACAAGGAGGAATATCAAGTCCAAGTGGTCCAAGAGTATAGGGATTAGGAATTAGAGGAAATTTCAACTCAAAATGGACCTCCTAAAAAAAATTAATAAAATAATAAAACAATATTTATTAATTTTGGAGGGAGAAAAGAAAAAAATTACTTTTTTGTTTGTATTTTCGACATATCTCCCTGTGTTTTTACTCAAATTTTTATTGAGAGATCTCGTTGGATGCGGAATTAAATTTCACATCCAACGAGTACCCACCCGTCATACTTTTGACAGACCTCGCTACCCCAAAAAAAAGAAATACCTGAAAAACCATGATGATGATGTCATCATCACATTTTTTGAGGTATTTCTTGTTTTTGGGGTAGTGGGTTCCGTCAAAAGTATGCCGAGTGGGTACTCATTGGATGTGGAATTAAATTTCGCATCCAAGGAGCTCTCATGATCAAAATTTGAGTAAAAACACAGGGAGATATGTCGAAAATACAAACAAAAAAAAGTACTTTTTTTATGATACCTATCCCCAAATTTATATTAAAAGAATGTTTAATACCTATACGGTATTTCAAATTTAAATCAATTTCAATGGCTAACACATAATGACATGGAATTTGAATTAGAGTTAAAAGGCCTATTTTGAGTTGAAATTTCCTCTAATTTTCCATGAAGCTGAGATTCGAGAAGCTTCATGAAACTTCTATTTTTAGCTTTAAAACTTGAGCATCACTCTTTGTCAAATATGACAGAGCATTATCAATAGGGTACCGCTCATTGTACAAAAGAAACTAGTGGTGGCACCGCTTTTTGTGCATGGTAATTAGGCGTTACTAACTTAGGTAACACGCTTTGTCCATAAGGAAAGGGTGGTGGTGGACTAAAGCTTTAAACCACTCATCCAAGTCCAATTCAACTTCATAACTTAGGGAATTGAGGAAAGTTTGATGTTTTGTTCTTAGTATAGGATGATGACGAGAAATATGTATAATAGAATTCCCCTCAAAGCATGAGGCTAAAGGAATAAGATAGGTGAGGGATTTGTTAGAACAAGTTATTAATTCGAGGCAAGACTTCACTGATCAGAGATCTTCAACAACATAGCTCATTATGTAGTACATCAACACTTTGATTCAGATTTATGTGACTCTCATCATGGTTGTGGACTAATACAAAGCAGATCCATGTGAGGTACAAACAATCATGGATACTAGAATACAACATAGATCCATGTGAAGAAGACCCAAAATTGGAAATAACTACCAAATATACAATGTAGATCTATGTCATTCAAATGAAAATTTGAGCACAACCATGACCATTCAAATGTGGATCCATGCTAGGACTCATACAAATACTCCATCACAACCTGAGGAAAGCAATGATTGCTTAAAATATACCCAGGGTCTTTGTCTCATTTTCAACAACGTACGATTCTATCCATGTGATTATAATGTCTTGATTTTGAACATGGTAGAAACCACTTGATTACCGGTCAATGATGAGAACTATTAACAAGTGCGAGGGAAATCACCATGGATGTCGATGATTCCCAAGGTACCCTAGTACAATATTCTGAATGTGAATAGATGAACTAATGTCGAACACTTGGTCGAATATTTCGATCAAAGGTAAAATATGTAAACCTATGTTGAAAGCGATAGGATATTCCATTGATGCATATAGATCTCAAGGTACTATTTTGTTTCTAGGACTAATTCCTAGATGATGAGCTGAAGTCGACAAGAATAGTCTCGTCGAAGGAGGGCCATGATGAAACCCACGTCGATGACATGAAACTTCGAACAAAATTTTGAAATTTGAGAATGATGTAACAATAGTACTGAATCAACAATAAATCAAACAAATTTTTGACTGCAGATGAAAAATCTCAACACGACTTCCCTTTTGAACATTGGGCGGCACGACTGAAGACTTGACATTATTGACTTGACTAGGTGAATACCAAGACATAATGTGATGATGAACGATGCATTATTTGAAAGACTCAAAGGAGTGGCATGAATCGTGAAAGTGGATCAACTTGAAAGCAAGCTGAATGCCCAATTGAATGAATGAAACGCAGACAAGTGCCATGTTCAAAGGTGAGTACAAAATTCCATTATTGCAAATGAAATGTGGTTCCCTTACCTTACTTTCCCCCTCATGATTAATGAGTTCCTGTTTCTTTTTTACAAGTTCAAAGAGGGTAAAAAACACTCATTGTATCTTATCATAGGATAATTCCATTCTCATATGTTTTAAGAAGCTGAAAAAGGAGGGGTTCATTCCCAAAAGAGGGTCTCTTGGTGTTTAGTTTAACGAGTCCATTGAAAGTAAAACCGGTATTGTTCACGTTTAAAGAGTTTGAACAAAATGGAAGAAGACTTCGTAGGGTCCTTTTTCATATGATTTAGTCTTTCAGGCCCGAAAAGGTATAAAATAATACCTTAGAGAACTCTTGTAGCAACAACTAGAGTATTCCTTTTTGTAACTTAGTCAATCCGAACCGAAAAAGTAGTAAACTATCGTCAGAAAGATGACTATTCAAGTAATTTTATGAGAATGAAGAATAAAACTTCACTCGATGATCTTTTCACATTTTAGGAGTCCGAAAAGAGCTCAAAGAGGACTCCATTAGGGTTTATTTTCGTAAAAGAGAGTTTAACGAGCCTTAAAAAGAAGCAAAATTTGACTCGAAAATTTAGTACTAGGTTCAATGAGCATGACTAAAATTTTGAAAATAGCGCTCAAGAGATTTTTCCATTTTGTGTGAGGACGGAAAATTCAATAACAAACTCATTCATAACCAAAAATTTAGTTTTCCCATGCCCTGTAAAACTTAAAATGAAAATTAGACTCCAAAAATATCAAAAACTACACCTTACAGGTAATTTGAGGGTAAATATTTAATAAAATCATAAAAATAAAGAAATAAAACCCAATTTGTTTTTAATATAAACTAGTAAATAGTAAAAGCATTTGTCATTTTCACTTTTACCATTTTAGAGAGCATTTTAGGGCCTTTTGTGTGCAGATTTTAGTTGAAGATTCTGGAGCCATCAACCATCTGTTTTCTGTCAGTTGGAGGTAAGTCCTCATATAGTTTCCAATATTTTCATGTGGAAATTGAACCCAAGTGATAGAATAATTTCACTCACAAAATTGCTAATCAAACATGCAAAATTAACACCAAAGGAGACTGAAATTGGAGCATAACACTAATATGTATTGAGTAAGTGTACAATAGCCAACCTTATGAAGTAATAGGCTGCTATAATATATAATTACATTATATATTCAAATGCATTAATATGCCATTTTAAATAGTAAAAAATCATGCTTACCAAATCTAGTCAAATCCCCCATAGGTGCATAAAGCAGTTTCCAAATCTAAGTAGATGCTCATGAATTTGCTAAGTCAACTGGGAAAGATAAAGAGGGATGAAAAGACAACTCATACATGATTTTATTTGGAGAAAAGGAGGGAGGATGATGTGGGAAAAAAAAATTCAACTACACCTAGTCTAGCTTTTCCTTTTGCCTTAAATCAGAAATAAAACAAGGTAGATTTTTAGAAAAAAATAGATATGCACTTTAGAGAATTTGGAATAAAGAAGACATGATAAATTGAGTTTCCAGGATGTTTTCCAAGTGCTACATGACTCAGTTTTAACATGTTTTGACTTCTAGGACATGTAGAAGGCAACTAGCATAGAATGGAATCTAGGAAACTAGGTAATAAGACAAAAATAATTAAATTAATGTCTAATGTAGGTAACTATAGGTTGATTATTCTAACACCCCCCCTTAAGCCTGAATTTATGAGTAAATATCAAAAAACTATAGGTCCTAGAAACAAGTCTTAGTCACCCTTTAGATACTGCTTGTCCATACAAGCAAGGAAAGAGGAAAAAACCCAGTGGGAAAATCCTCCCTTAAACATGGACAAGAAAAAAAATTGGAAATATTTTCATCAATCATGCTTCACAGCATGATCAGCAGTCCCCAGCAGTGATTTGAGATTGCTGAAGGTCTTCTCACAAAAAAATTTGGTGAAGATGTCTGCTACTTGTTCTGGAGATGCACATAAGAGTAGATCAATGGTACCATCATGTACAAGTTGTCTGATGTAGTGCATATGGATATCAATGTGCTTGGATCACTATCTCTAAACTAGATCATTGCAGATTCGAATGGTACTCTGATTATCATAGTAGATAATAGTTGAAAACTCTTATTCAATGCGACATTCTCCAAGTATCCCTTGCAACCACAAACATTGAGTTGTTGCATTTACAACTCCTCTATACTCTTCTTTTGTATATGAGAGTGCTATGGAACTCTACTTCTTATTTTACCAACTGATTGGTCCTTTTTCAAGCATGAACACATACCCTAATGTAGACTTTAGATCTGTTTTGTCACCTACCCAATCACTGTCAGTAAATCCAATCAAATTAAGATCATATTTTTCTTTGTAGAAGATCCCATGAGTTCTTGTTCCTTGAACAAAGTTTAGGATCCTTTTGGATGCTCTCCAGTGGATCTCATGAGGCTGATCCATGTATCTCAAAGCCACACTAACTGCATAATATAGATCAGGTTGAGTGTGTGTAAGATAAAGAAAACACCCAATCAACTGCCTATACAGTGTATTATTTACCATAGGAGAAGAACCTACTTCTTCAAGCTTAACTCCTGAAAGGAAGGGACTCTTGATTGGCTTGAAATATTTCATGTTGAAATTGATGAGAAAATATAAATCATACTTGGACTGATGTACTTTGATTCTATGTTGGGATTCAGCAATTTCGAGACCCAAGAATTGGCTCAACAATCCCAAATTTGTCATAGAAAATGCATGGTTCATTGCATCCTTCAAGGAGGCAATCTATTTCTTTGAACTTCCTGTAATCAGTAGGTCAGCCACATACAAGAAAATAATCATCAAAGAACCATGAATCAGATTCAAATATACATTAGGATCATACTTGCATTGAACAAAACTCAGGGATAGCAAAAAGCCATCAATCTTGGCATACCAAGCTCGGGGGGATTGCTTGAACCCATACAATGATTTCTTTAACCTGCACACTAAAGATGGATTAGAAATAAACCATTCAGGTTTCTGCATGTAAATATCCTCAGTGATATCTCCATTTAGGAAATCACACTTCACATCTATGTGATGCACTTCCCACTGCTTCGAAGCTGCAATGGCTAGATCTAGCTTTATGGAGTCCATCTTTGCCATTGGTGCAAAGGTTTCATTGTATTCAATACCATGTACTTGTGAGTATCCCTTGGCTACAAATTTTTCCTTATATTTCAAAGGTGAACCATCAGTATCAAAATTAGTCTTTAAAATCCACTTACATTGAACTAGCTTCCTCCCTAGGGGAAGATCAACCAGTTCCCAAGTGTTGTTCTTCTGGAGCAAGCTGAATTCTTCTTTTATAACTGTTTTCCATATTGGGTCATGTGATGCATATTCATGTGTCTATGGATATTATTCAACCATCAGATAGCACTTCTCATCAAATAGAGGATCTTTCACACAAAGGGCACTCTCAAATTGAGATCTAGTCTTCCTAGTGTCATTAGGATTTCGAGCTAGTTCCCCAACTACATGAATGGTCTTTGCTGCGCATTTTGGTCTTGTAGGATTGTTAGGATCTGAAATAAAATCATCATTATTAGACATATCAGAATCAGAAAACTTATTAGTCTCTCCACTTACAATCAATGGTTCTGTTGGTGAAGAGGACTCTCCAACTTCGACTACTACTAAAGGCTCTTCTTGGAACTGAACACTTCTTTCAATGAAAGCTCTGTTAGTGCTCAAGTTGATCAGCTTGTACCCTTTTGAATCTTCAGAATACCCAAAAAATAGGCACTCTTGGCTTTGGGGTTGCAAATCCATCCTCTTTTTAGTTGGAATTCTAGCCCAAGCCTTTGAACCAAAAATCCTAAAATGGGGCACATCTGGCTTGTGCCCACTCCAAGATTCGAAAGGAGTCATACCATCAATATACTTATGAGAAACCCTGTTATAGATGTAGGATGTACAGTTTATAGCTTTGGCCCAAAACTTTGGTGGAAAAGTCTTAGCCTCCATCATCCAGATTTCCATCTCCTTCACTGATCTATTCTTTCTCTCAGCAACACCATTTTGTTGTGGTGTGTAAGGGATTGAATGCTGCATCTGAATACCTTCATATTTGCAATAATGAATGAACTTATAATTGACATACTCACCACCATTTTCATATCTTAGGATCTTGAGTTTCCTCCCATAATGGTTTTCAACCAAGGCTTCAAAGACTTTGAAGAGTTCAAAAACTTCTGACTTATGCTTTAGGAAGTGAACCCAACAATACCTGGAAAAGCAATTTATGAAGGTCAGTGCATATTTGGCTTGACTCATGGAAATATGAGGGAATGGACAAGAAATGTCACTATGGATCAACTCAATAGGTGCAGAGGTTCTCTCATGACTAGATTTCTCATACTTGTGCTCTGGGTGTTTTCCTAGGATACAACCTTGACAAACTCCCTTAGAAAACTTGATCTTTGGTAACCCTATGACCATATCTTTTTCACTCAAATCAGAAATATACTTGTAGTTAATATGGCCAAATATTTCATGCCAAATATTGCTTGCTTCATTAGCATGAATCATAAGAGAAGAGGGGTTTGAGTAGGGTAGAAAATGGGAAAACGTGTATACCTTCGAAGTGTGATCAACAACATCTTTTTCTATGACTTTACCATTCGAAATCTCAGTGATTTCAACATTATTAGGGGAGAATATGACTTTCTTTGGAGACCTAGTATGAGTCATCTAATACACTGACAAGAGATTAGACGAAAGACCTAGAACATACAACACATTTTTGAAGCTACCATGGTCAAGATCAATCCTACCCTTCCCAAAATTGTCAATGAGAGAGTCATCTCCCAAAACTGTCAGTGAGAGAGTCATCTCCCAAAACTATTGGTGGTCCTTTTGACATGTCAAGAGAGGATAATGTCTCTTTTGTCGAAACCATGTGTCTAGAAGCTCCAAAATCTATGATGAAGCTAGGTGAGCTTGATATGATAGCAACCAAGGCATGTACTCTCTCTCTGTCTTCTGAATTTGATCCTCCTTCCTTCTTCTTTAAGCAATCAGGAAGGGAGATGTTATTATTCTATAGGATTTGGGTCAACATGTCAATTTGATTCTTCATATAAGATCTCTCAAGATGATATCCCTTACTGCAGTATGTGCACTTGCTCATTTCTCCTTTATTCTTCTTCTTTTGGGAATTCGTCTTGGAACCTTGGGGATCCTCTTGAGACTTAGACTTGTCTCTCTTTTTCTCATGTGGCATTTTAGATTTTTTCTTTCTTTTTGAATCCACCCTTGAATCTCCACCAACCAAATCTTGGTCTTTCGGAGGTTTGATGGTGCCCATCATCACCAACTTATCTCGCTCCTGTGTGAGGGATTCCATGAACTCTATAAGCTTAGGCATCTTCCAGTCTTGAGCTGTCAACTTGGTGGTATGGAAGGTAAAAAAAAACACTGAATAGTCAGTACCAAGCTTAGAGAGTATGGCCAAGACTAGTTGCTCTTCCTTCTTTTCAATTCCACACTGTTTTAGCTGCAAAATAGGGCCTTAAACAAGGAAAAGTAGTTACAATGATTCGAAGCTACTGGGACTCAAGGAGATCATCTCATTGTCAATTTGGTGTCCTCTCATATCATCTATATTTCCAAAAATATCTTCTATATTCTCCCACACTTCATTAGGTTATTTCAATCCATCAAGATGGAAGAGGAGGTCTCTTGAAATGCTAAGACACAAAATACCATAAGCCTCATCCCTCTTGTTGTGCCATTTAATTTTCTTTGCAACTGCATTGGGCTCTACCTAAACTTCCATAGTCACCCTATAGAGACATTTTTCTCTCAACAATATCTCCATCTCAGCTTTCCACTCAAAGAAATTGAATGGAGTCAAGATGATCTTCTGAGATTGGTCCATAGCTCAGAAATTGTGCCCTCCAGTCAGCAGAATGCACTCCCAGTAAATGATGTCGAACCTAAAATAAAAATTTTGAAGGAGAGAAATTGATATACAAAGGCTATGATACCATGTGGAAATTGAACCCAAGATATAGAAAAATTACACTCACAAAATTGCTAATCAAACATGCAAAATTAACACCAAATGAGACTGAAATTGGAGCATAACACTAATTTGTATTGAGTAAGTGTACAATAGCCAACCTTATGAAGTAATAGGTTGCTGTAATATATAATTACATGAGAGTTTCAAATGCATAAATATGCCATTCGAAATAGTAAAAAAGCAGGCTTACCAAATCTAGTCAAATCCCCCATAGGTGCATAAAACAATTTCCAAATCTAAGCATATGCTCATGAATTTACTAAGTCAAGTGGGAAAGATAAATAGGGATGGAAAGAAAACTCATACATGATTTTATTTGGAGAAAATGAGGGAGGATGAAGTGGGAAAAAAACAAGTCAACTACACCTAGCCTAGCTTTTCATTTTTCCTTAAATCAGAAATAAAACAAGGCAGCTTTTCAGAAAAAGCAGATATGTGCTTTAGAGAATCTAGAATAAAGAAGACATGCTAAATTGGGTTTCCAAGATGTTTCCCAAGCGCTCCATGGCTCATTTTTAGCATGTGTTGACTTCTAGGACATGTAGAAGGTAATTAGCATAGAATGGAATCTAGGAAACTAGGTAATAAGACAAAAATAATTAAATCAATTTTTTAATGTAGGTAACTGTGGGTTGATTATTCTAACATTTCATAGTTCCTTTTTTGAATTCCATGTTGGTTTTAGGGTTTTGGGGGAATTTACCCAAGGGTAAAATCTTCCCATGGGGTAACGCACTTCTCCCTTTCGGGAAAGGTGTACTCACGTGACATCGCACATTTTCCTGCAGAAACGCGTTGTAGCATCGCTTTGTCCTAAAGGAGGACAGGAGATGCCGCAAATTTTGTATAAGGTTATGATATATGAGCCAAAATAAGAAGTTTAAAATGTTTTTAATGGTTGATTCTATATAGTAAATAATCATTTTGAACTTTTGACAGGCCATCTTCAGCCAAAATGGTCATCTGGAAAGAGAGAGAACATGAGAACAATGATATATGAGCAGGAAATGATGTTGGAACTATAGCTGCTTTGCGTGGGTGCAGGATCTAGAAGTTCTTTAGCATACCCAGTATGAGATCTTAAGTGAAATTACTAGAGTATATTGTCAGGTCATGGAGCCCTAAAAAATAATACTTCAAGGTTGGGGTTCATGTTTTGACATTGGAAGTCAAAGACATCTACTTCCTTACTAGTTTATCACAGCGAGGAGATCCCATATCACTTACAGGTCCTCATGGAGGAGAGATCACTGCATAGGGCCTCATCAATCGTCACTGCTTCCCAGGTACTCATATGTGTGGGAATAAAATTCCCATTAGGGCTATAAGATATCTTCATGTGTGCACAATGATTTTACCATGAAACATGTCTTAAGGATCCAGGGGCCCCACGAGAATTCGTGTGCACACATGCTTGATTCCATAGAGGCAATGGCACCCACAATATTCAAATGGAAATATGCCTTACTAGTGACACTAAAATAACAACTGACTAAATGTCGGTGAGGAGAGATGAAGAGGGTACCCCATCTAAGTATCCTTTTTCTTTAAGAGGGTACCCCATCTAAGGCCACAAGTGGCCTTTACTGATTTGAGGGCATGAGACCATCGTATGCCGTGGTGGGTAAAGATCATGGCCCATCATGGTGGCGGGGGTTCCAGGGTGAAATACGGGACTGCATTCTTCAGATGGTTGGACGATCAGATCCTCATGATTGAGGACTATGTATATGCAGACACAGATTTCCAAGGAGATCCTGATCTACCCTTACCAGTAGGTGTCTAGTAGGGATATATAGGTAAGTGATACTAAGAATTCAATGTTTTTATATTTCATGTTTTTACAATTTTTATTATTTTATGTATGTTAATGAGACCTTCTTTTCTCATGCATATGTGGGTCTGGCATGACCTAGGGGCTCTTCTCTCATTAACAGGTGAGAGGGAGCCCGCTTACACAGAGGAGACAATGACTTGAGTTATCTCTAGGACAACCTCGGTCGGTTAAATTTGTACATCTTGGAAATTACTGTAGATTACCTTCCTAGGAGGAACTAGAGACACACTACCGGGGTGTCAGGATGATTTGGAAGGTTGCTACATAGAGTGGCTAGGGCCTTCATGTACTTGACAATGTTATTGGTAGTTGGATCTATACAAAACGCACTTGAACTAACTAGATCATGAGCTTGGGAATATAACACCTAGGCGGCTAAATCAAGGTTCAGAGTGTGATGGAAAGCACCATCAATAAAACCATATAAATCAATTTGATCTGCAGAATTCAATCCCATGGGTGATGTAACCATTCTCCTAGGCCGAGGTAGGCTTATAATGCATGAATTCAATCCCCCATTAGGAAAAAGGACCAACAACAATTATGAGGTGTAATGGAGTAGGGTGGGTGCACTTCTTTGGATAAAAAGGCTGATAGGGTAGGCATTTCTTAACTGCCTCATGAAAATATTTGAATATTGAGGGCCAAAAATACCCAGTACAAAGGATTTTATGAACTTTAGAAATCCTAGAAAGATGACCGCCACATGATCTAGAGTGGAAATCATTCATGACTTGTTCAACCTCATCATGAGTATGACACCATTGAAGAATGGAGTCAATGCCATGGCGATATAAGGTTTCATTCAGAATGAGGTAATACTTAGCATGGTGATGGATGCATTGAAGATCGTCATGAACTAGATTGGGCTGAAATATTTAGGTCTGGATTTATATGATCAAATATTCATACCACTGGTCATTCATTCTTATCAGGAACAATAATTCATCAAGAAATGAATCATTTGGATCAGCTTCCGTGATAGCACAGTGAAGGTCACACATCAACTCCGTGAAGACTAGGGACTTCTTATATGTGGCCTTGGAAAATTCAATATCAAATTCATGTAGGATGATAATCCAACGGGAATATTCCCCCCCTAGTACTTGATGGGTAATAATATAGTACATAGGGTTTTGATCTGCAATTACAATAGTTGTGCAAAGTAGGATGTAGTGATGAAAAAATTTCACAACGATGACTATATCCAAGGCTAGCTTCTCCACATGTGAGTAATGAGTTTCAGAGTCAAGAAGACTCTTACTAAGGTAATATATCACATGTTCTTAGCCATTTAGATATTCTTGCACCAGAACCATGCCAATGGTAGTAGAGGAGGAAGCAATGTAAAGCATCAAATCATTTGAATAATTTGGGGGATGAATCATAGGTGAGTGAGTTATATCTTGTTTCAAATTATCAAAATCTCTTTGATCCTGATCATTCGAAAGAAATGAAGTGTTCTTTTTCAAGAGACACATGTAACCATGCATTTTCTCTAGAAATTTGCATACAAAACGACAAAAAAAATATACCTTCCCTTTCAAAATTTGGAGTTTAGTTATATCTATTGGAGGTGGTAAGGCCACTATAACAACAATTTTTAAGGGATCGATCTGAATTACATCCCTAGAAACAACGAAACCAAGCGTCCAACTTCAATGCAATGCCCTGGTTTTGACCCCATGGTATTGAAATTGTACATGATGTATATATTGTATTTGAATCATGGACATGAGGTCAAGGCCAAGGCCCTGGCATTGATCTGGTGTTTTATGTATAGGTGATCAAGGTTGATGCCTATGGTTATTGTTCTGGTCATGCATATTATATTCTGAATATCATGTCAATGCACAATTTAATAAATACCACAGCTAGATATGGAACTACAACGTGAAAGATATGGGGGCATGATTTCACAAGGAATAGGGAGGGGAGTTAGTCAAACTTCCTGAGCCAATAGGGTGTGGCCAGATGTCAATGGGGAAACCCATGAAACCTCAACTACCTTTCTTTCCTCTGTCCTCAATCATTAATTTTTTTCCAAAAGTTGGTTGAGGCAGTTAATGTCTTGGGCAGAGAAAGGCAGGGCAGTCCGATTGCGTGTCTAAGCAAACCTGCAATTCTGCAGCTATATTCTTTCTTCTGAAGCAAGAAAACCTTGGATTGCGTGCCCAGTCTGGTTTCTCATGGGTCGTGTTGAACGTTGGGGGATTAATATTCCATCATGTGGTTGTGGGGGAGGATTCTAATTCATTTTATCATTCATGTAGGCTAGTTTTTCATTCACGATCTTACAGTCATGTTCTTTCTTAGGTAGAGGAATTCTGAACAATTATGCACTTGTTCACTCTCATGAGCTGTGAAATTGGTTGTTCTGCAATTTTTTCTCTTTGCTGAGAAATTGGTTGATGTGTTGCAACATTATCTTGAACCACAGATTGGTAGGAGACCCTATTTTTCTTTGTGTTACAGTGTGAAGCCTGTTTATTGTGTTTCCCTGTGAATTGTTGTGATTTTCACCCTGGTTTGGGTCTGAAATGTATGCAATATTGATGAGTGGAAGAGAAGAGGAATGGACTTGATAAACCTAGTGCAGAGAAGAAACTCATGAAAAGGTAAGAGTGTATGGTAAATCTTCACTGCATGCCATGAAGAGAACTCGAAGGGAAGGCATAGCCCGAGGGACTGTGGAGAAGAGAAGGGGATGCTTCCTTGTGTTGGGTGTGTAGGTAATGTGGATACCAGGCCAGATAGATATTGTGGAGGTGTCCCTAGCTCTTGAATGGGCCACTATCTTAGTCATTCTACCTTTCCATTTCCTTGGAATCCTGATAAACCAAATTGGATATTGGCTTGGTTGTGTCTTGTTGTGTTTTGGCAATGTGCAATCCTTGGCTGGTAGCCCAAGAAACCCACTATGCATGATGGTTTGGATGAGTTCCTGATAAACCCATCTGTTGGATTGGATGGTCCTTATTGTGAAAGTTGGGTTGACTGTGAACAGTCTGATAAACCCAACTCTATCATGGCTTGGTTGAGTAAGCCTGATAAACCCATCACTGTTTGGCTTATGATCCTACAGCCTGATAAATCCAACTTGGTGTTGGCTTGGATGGATAGTCTGATAAACACAACTAAAGGTTGAATTGACTGTGTGTGTGATATGATTTGGCTGTGTGTAAGTCTGTTGTTCCCTGGTTCTTTGTGGAAATCATGCCCAACTCAGGCGTGGAAATTGTGTTAATATATTGATGAACACAACAGGCCTATGGTTGGGTGGAATGTTGCATCCACATAGCTAGTTGCGGGACAAATCCATCATCCAAGATAAGTATTCTCTATTATTATTGTTTATGCAATGTAATTGCTTATGAATGACTATGTTGGTTATGTAGAATGCTTATGAATATGATGAATTGATGATGATGAATGCTTGTTAGTGTTTCAGTAGCATTACTGTTGATGAATGTTCCTGCAGTTGCATCTATATTTTCCTTGAATGTTTCCATACATTTTTTCCTAAGTTCATTGAGGCTGGAATCCTGTTATAGAGTCAAAATGATTCTAGCTTAGCGTTTCTTCCCTTTGAAATCCGCCTGAGGAAGGAAGAAGGAGGAAATAAAAAAAGAGTGGTTGAACAAGGCATAATGTGGGTTTTCTTCACCCCCCTATACCCTCCTGCAAGAGGAGGAGGGAAGAAGTGGAAAATTGCAGAAAAGGATAAGGTCAAAAGCTAAGTCTTCTGATTCCTGAGTTTCGCACTCGAGGGTGGAAAGGCGGAATATGGATGAGTAATTCAATCAATGGGTTATGTTCCTAAATTTCGAGTTCTGAAGGCAGAAGGAGGAAGGGTGGAAGGGCAGAATACCGTTGAACTAATACGTCAAAAAATTGTTTTTTCAACTTCCAAGTTCCGAAGGTGGAAGGTGGAAGGGAAAAAGGGCGGATGGCAAAAAATGATTGATGTATTCTGTTGAATTTTTTTTCCTGACTTTCGAGTTCCAAAGGTAGAAGGTGGATGGGTAGAAGGAAGAAGACAGTTGAACTATTCTATTGAAAAGTTGTTTTTTCAACTTTTGAGTTCCGAAGGCAGAAGGGAGAAAGGGAGAAAGGAAGAATACTGTTGAACTATTCCGTCGAAAGGTTGTTTTTCTAACTTTCAAGTTCCGAAGGCGGAAGGTGGTAGGCCGTTAAACGATTCCACCGAGAAGTTGTTTTTCCAAATTTCAAGTCACAAAAGCCAAAAGGTGGAAGGGTGGAAGGAAAAATGTGAGGTGAATATTTCTACCACACATTGTGCTCTCGGTTCCTGGATTTTGTAGCAGAAAGGCAAAAAGGGGAGTGCAGAAATGATAGGTTCAATGTGGAAAAAGGTGTTTTTGATCATAGAAAGGATCTATGAATGGAAGAACGACTATTACAGTGGCTTCTAATCTTGATAATGAAGGTGGAAGAGTGTGTTAACATCCATGCCCCATGTTTCGAAAGGAAAACAAGGGTTCTTGAAGCAAAATGTTTAATTATTCCACATTATGGGGTATGGGGATGTTACATTGTGGTATCAGAGCTAATGGTTGCAACACTAGGTACTGAATGGGCCAAGTGAACAATCAGTAAGTGTTTTTGAATTCTTATATTGTCTAACAGTGTGTTTGATTAACACATTTTTGTAGAGTCATAGTGCAGTTGGGAAAAGTTGTTTTGGTGTGGCCATGAGAACCTACGACATGAATGATGCATGGAGTCCCTATGAGCAAGGGGAATCTGTTATGGGAGAAAACATCTGAGCTGGGAATGCCAAGACAGAGTCTAATGGTATAAGATATCAAGATACTCCCCTAGATATTGTAGTCACCATAAAAATCCCTATTAAATCTCAGGAAGAGCAGCATCAGTTGAATGTCGCCATGTTGCAGAGTTTGACAGACATCCAAAGGAGAATGAGCTATGGGCGTTGTGTAGTACATATAGAAGGGAGTAAAAGCAGTTCCAAGAGAAGAAAGGAATCTTTGAGTGGATCATTTGACTCTAAAAGATCCACTAGGGGTTCTAGCTCTTCATCTCACAGAGATAAGAGAAAGAGGCACTCCAGAAACAACTCACATGATGAGTTCAAAAAGGCAAGGTCGCCTACCTTCAATGGTGAGGTAAAGATTGGTCAAGAAGATGAAGCTTGGATTCTTGGGATGAAGAAATATTTCCAAGTCCAAAACTACTTAGGAAATATGAATGCTAGAGTAGCCATATTCAATTTGAATGGCAGAGCATCTATATGGTGGGAGCACCTCAGGCAGGTGAGGAAGATCAATGACAAAAAGATTGTGTGGAAACTGTTCAAGAAGTATTTCAACCAGAAGTACCTCTTTGACAGGCACTATGATGATAAGATCAAAGAATTCCATGATCTAAGATTGGGAAAACTAACCATGGAAGATTATGCAAACAAGTTCTTAGAGCTGTTGAGGTATGTCAGGTACATCGATGATGATAAAGTGAAAATACAATGTTTTATGAGTGGGTTACCTCAAGAATACAGAGACATGATTGATTTTGATGATTATATAACTCTAGAAGAGGATATTAGGAAGGCTAGGTATTGTTATGATCAGAACAAAGGAAAACCTGATATCAATAAGGCTTGGAAGGACAAGAGAAATGAGAAGTCTGACCTAAGGAAGAAAGGTTTCAAACCCTCTAACTTCTGAAATTAGCAAAAGAAGCCATCACAAACTGTGACTAATCCAACCAGAGTGATGGACGACAGGTCAAGAAATCCAAAAGAAATCATAGAATTTCTCCAATGTTGGAAATGTAGAGGACCCCACATGTGCAGGAGTTGTACACTTAAGAATGGGTATGTATGGAAAGCTCACAAAATTCAAGAATCTAAAACACTGGGTCAAGTTGCAAGGATTGTCCCTAGGAATTATGTAGCACTAGAGGTTCATTAGGAATATCATCAGTCAACTATGGTTGAAGTTGCAAGTAAGATAGTTGAGCAATCTGTTTTAGTTTTAGTTGACCCTAGATCTACTCACAGTTATATTACTCCTAGAGTAGTTGATATTTTTGGTTTTAAGAAGTTACACCATAGTAAATCATGGTTAGTTCAACCAGCCATTGGAACCAAGAGAAAAGTTAGTGAAGTGGTAGAAAAATGTCCATTGGTTATGGATGGATTGGTCACTTATGTAGATTTGAATGTTCCACCACTTGGTTCCTATGATATCCTCATTGGAATGGATTGGTTGGAAGGACATAGAGTAAATATTGATTGTTACAACAAGACTTTTGAATGCATAGATGAAGGATACAACTTACAAGTTGTAAGAGGCATTCCAAAGGTGTTTTTTTTAGGAATATTTCAGCATTG
Source organism: Pseudotsuga menziesii (assembly GCA_001517045.1). NCBI lineage: Eukaryota > Viridiplantae > Streptophyta > Pinopsida > Pinales > Pinaceae > Pseudotsuga > Pseudotsuga menziesii. The sequence continues at coordinate 171,416 of LPNX011062667.1, forward strand.
CAACTAAAGAAGTGTTGTAGGAAAGGTTGCAGGGTGTATGCAACTCATGTTTTGGAGGCAACAGAGAATGAAACTCCTGGGTTGGAGAATTTTCAAGTGCTGCAAGAATTTAGGGATGTTTTTCCTAATGAAATTCCAGGGATTTCTCCAAAGATGGACATTGATTTCACAATTGAACTTGTGCCAGAAGCAGCACCAGTGTCCAAGACACCCTATAGGATGAACACACCAGAATTGCTAGAGTTAAATATGCAGTTGCAAGAGTTGTTCGAGAAGAAGTATATTAGACTAAGTGTTTCTCCTTGGGGAGCACCAATTATGTTTGTGAAAAATAAAGATGGTACATTCAGGTTTTGCATTGATTACAGACAGCTGAACAAATTCACTATGAACAATACATATCCTTTACCTTGAATTGATGACATCTTCAATCAAATGAGAGGAGCAAGGTATTTTCCAATATTGACTCGAGGTCTGGTTACCATCAAGTAAGAATCAAGGATGAATACATTCATAAGATAACCTTCAGAACCAGGTATGGAAATTATGAGTTTGTAGTGGTACCATTTGGTCTCACAAATGCACCAGCTACATTTATGTGCCTCATGAACAATGTTTTCAATAGGTATCTAGACAAGTTTGTTCTTTTTTTTCCTTGATGACATTCTTATTTATTCTAAGAATGAGGAAGAGCATGAAGAACATTTGAGGCTGACTTTGAAATTGCTAAGGGAGCATAATTTGTATGCAAAGCTAAGAAAATGTGACTTCTATAAAGATATGATTCATTAGTTAGGTCACATTATCTCAGATGAGGGTATATCTGTAGACCCTGAGAATATTGAAGCCATTATGAATTATCCAACTCCAAGAAATGAAACAGATGTAATATCTTTTATGGGACTTGCAGGATACTACAGGAGGTTCATTAAAGGATTCTCCAAGGTTGCACATTCAATCACTTCTTTGAAAAAGAAGGGGATAAAATTTGAATGGACACCAAGGTGTGAGGAAAGATTTCAGTGGTTGAATAATCTTCTCACAAGTGCACCAGTTCTGAAAATTGCAGACCTAGAGAAAGATTTGTGGTGTGTACTGATGCATGCGGTCAAGGGCTTAGAGTGATTCTTATGCAATACAACCACATGGTATGTTATGAGTCAAGAAAGTTGAAGGATCGTGAGAATAAATATGGCACTCATGATTTAAAACTTGTAGCCATAGTACATGCTCTCAATATGTGGAGGCATTACTTAATGGGAAAAAAATTTGAATTAAGGACATACTAGTGTGGTCTGAAATACTTGTTTGATCAACCAACTCTAAATGCCAAAAAATCTAGGTGGATGGAGTTTTTATGTGAGTTTGGTTTTGAAATCAAACACATAAAAGGAAAATGAAAAAAAAAGTGGTTGATGCACTCAGCAGGAAGGTGCATGAAATGCACATGGAAACTCTTAGTATATGCCAATCAGATTTGAGACAACATATTGGTAATCATACTGCTAAAGATGAAATGTATGTGCAAATAAAGGACAAATTGCAGCAAAAAAGTCTTGAGAAGAGGTATGAAGGATATAAATTGGAAGAAGATGTAATTATTACTTATAAAAACAAAATTTATATTCCAAATGTAGCAGACTTGAGGAGAGTTGTTATGGATGAAATCCATCAAGCTCCATATTGTGGTCACCGGGATATCAGAAAACAATTGCTATAGCCAGAAAGAAGTATTTTTGGCCATGACCGAAGAGGGACATTTCTGAGTATATTTCAAAGTGCATGAAATGTCAGTAGGTGAAGGTTGAGCATCAACACCCAGTAGGTTTGTTGCAGCGCCTTTGTGAGTTCCAGAATGGAAATGGGAAGTTGTTTCCATGGAATTTATTACAAGATTGACAATGGCTTGGAGACAACATGATTCCATCATGGTTGTGGTGGACAAGTTAACAAAGGAAGGAAATTTTATACTGGTTAATTCCACTTATAAGACTGATTCCATTGCAAAAATATTCATGAAAGAGATTTTCATATTGCTTGGATTTCCTAAGGGAATATTCTCTAACAGGGATCCCAATTTTACTTCTAGTTTTTGGAAGGGTTTGTTTGCAGATTTGGGTACAAAGTTGAACTTTAGCGCTGCCTACCATCCTTAGACTGATGGATAGAGATAAAGACTAAATCAAGTGCTAGAACACATGCTTTGCATGTATGTGATGGAAAAACCAACCAAGTGGGAGGATTATTTACACTTGGTAGAGTTTTCTTATAATAATGGGCAGCAAGCATCCTTGGGGATGAGTCCATATGAAACCTTGTATGGAAGAAGGCGTGACATGGGATAATCCAGTGAATAGGATTGTGCTTGGTCCATAATTGATCAAGGAGATGGAGAAGGAGGTTGCAAATATCAGGAAGACCCTGAAGGCAGCCCAGGATAGACAGAAAAGCATAGAGTGCATAGAGAGTTTAGTGTTGGGGACCATGTTTGCCTCAGAGTGAGGGCAACGAAGTTCCTTGAAGCTTGGAATTTGTGCCAAGATGGCACCTAGATATTGTGGGTTGTTTGAAGTGCTTGAAAGAATAGGGCCAGCTTCATATAGACTTGCATTTCATACTAGCACTAAAGCTCATCATGTTTTTCATGTTTCTATTACTAAATAAATATGTACATGACCCTAACCATGTGATTGATTGGGATGTGATCTAGGTGGAACCCGAGGGACAGTTCCAAACCAAGCCATTGTGCATCCTTGACAAGAAGGTCATAGTGCTCCAGAATTGATTCATTGGATAGGTGAAGGTGCAATGGGAGCACTACAGTCCCGACAAGGCTACATGGGAGCTGGAGAATGGCATGCGATTGGCACATCCATTTTTGTTCAATTTTGTAAAGCACTATGGACAGTGTTGTTGTAAAAGGGAGGGGAAGGTAATGCCCCAGTTTTGACTCATGGCATTGAAATTTTACATGATGTATATATTGTATTTTAATCATGGAAAGGAGCTCAAGGCCAAGTCCCTACCATTGATTTGGTGTTTTGTGTATAGGTCATCAAGGTTAATTCTTGTGATTATTTTGATGGTCATGCACAATATATTTTGAATATCATGTAAATGCACAGTTTAATAAATAACACAACTAGCTATGGAACTGCAACACAAAATATATGGGGGCATGATTTCTCAAGGAATAGGGAGGGGATCTAGTCAAACCCCCTGAACCAATAGGGTGTGGCCAGATGTCAATGGGGAAACCCATGAAACCTAAGCTACCCTTTTTTCCTCCCTCCTCAATCATTCATTTTCTTCTAGAAGTTGGTTGAGGAATTTAATGACTTGGGAAGAGCAAGGAATGGCAGTATGATTGTGTGTATAACCAAACCTGCAAGTCTACAACTGTGTTCTTTCTTCTGAAGCAACCAAACCATGGATAGTGTTCCCAGTTTGGTTTCTCATGGGTCGTGCTGAACATTGCGGGGGTTAATATTCCATCCCATGTTTGTGGGGTAGGATTCTGATTCATTCTATCATTCACGTAGGCTAGTTGTTCATTACCGATCCCACAGTCACGTTCTTTCTTGGGTAGAGGCATTATGAACAATGACGCACTTGTTCACTCTCCTGAGCTGTAGAACTGGTTTTTCTACAATTTTTTCCATTTGTTGAGAAATTGGTTGATGTGTTGCAGTGTTCTCCTAAGCCACAGATTGATAGGAGACCCTATTTTTCTTTTTGTTACAGTGTGAAGCCTGTGTGTTGTGTTTCCCTGTGAATTGTTGTGATTTTCACCCTAGTTTGGGTCTGAACTATATGAAAGACTCAGGAGTGGAAGAGAAGAGGAATGGTCTTGATCACCTAGTGCCAAGAGGAACCTCATGAATAGGTAAGAGTGGTTGGTAAATATTCACTGCATGCCCTGAAGAGCATTGGAAGGGAAGGCATAGCTCAAGGGACTGTGGACTAGAGAAGGGGGTGTGTAGGTAATGTGGATGCCAGGCCAGATAGATATTGTGGAGGTGTCCCTAGATATTGAATGAGCTACTAGATTAGTCATTCTACCTTTCCACTACCTTAGCAGCATGATAAACCCAATTGGATGTTTTCTTGGTTGTGTCTTTTTTTGTTTTGGCCAAGTGTATTGCTTGGTTGGACAGCTTGAGAAACCAACTATGCATGATGGCTTGGTTGAGTACCTGATAAACCCATCTGTGGGCTTGACTGGTCCTTATTGTGAAATTTGGATTGATTGTGAACAGTCTGATAAACCCAACTATATGTTTCCTTGGCTGAGTAAGCATGAACAACCCAACATTATTTGTCTTGTGAGCTTGCAGCCTGATAAACCCAACTTGGTGTTAGATTGGCTGGACAGTATGATAAACCCAACTGAATGTTAGATTGACTATGCGTGTGATATGATTTGGTTGTGTGTAAGTCTGTTGTTACCTAGTTCCTTGTGGAAATCATGCCCAGCTCGAGTGTGGCAGTTGTGTTGAGATATTGATGAACACAACTAGCCTATGGTTGGGTGGAATGTTGCAGCCACATAGATAGTTGCGGGATAAATCCATCATCCAATATAAGTATTCTCTATTATTCTTGTTTATGAAATGTAAGTACTTATGAATGACTATACTGGTTATGTAGAATTCTTATGAATATGATGAATTGATTCTGATGAATGCTTGTTAGTGTTTCAATAGAGTTACTATTGATGAATGTTCCTTCATTTGCATCTATATTTTCCTTAAATGTTTCCATGCATTTTTTCCTAATTTCATGGAGGATGGAATCCTGTTATAGAGTCAAAATGCTTCTGACTTAGTGTTTATGTCCTTTGAAATCTGCTTGGGGAATATGGAAGGAAAAAATCAGAAAAGAGCAGTTGAACAAGGGAAAATGTGGGTTTTCTGCACCCCGATACCTGCCTATGGGAGGTGGAGGGCGAAAGTGGAAAAACGTAGAAAAGTTATAAGGTAAAGTTAACATTTCAATTTACGAATTCTGAGGTTAGAGAGTGAAATTCAGAAGTGTAGAAAAGGATAAGGTCGAAAGCTAAGTCTTATGATTCCCGAGTTCCACACTTGAAGCGGAAAGGTGGAAGAATATGGCTAAGTAATTTTGTCGAAGGGTTATGTTTCCGACTTCCGATTTTCGAAGGAAAAAGACCGAAGGGAAAAAGGGTGGAAGGCAGAAGACCGTTGAAATATTATGTCGAAAATTTATATTTCCAAATTCTGAGTTTTGAAGGCAGAAGGAGGAAGGGAGGAAGGTAGAATACCATTGAACTATTCTATCAAAAAGTTGTTTTTCAGAATTTCGAGTTTCGAATGAGGAAGGAAGAAGGGCAAAAGGTGGAACACTATTGAACTATTCTGTCAAAAAGTTATTTTTCTAAATTCCAAGTTCCAAAGGCAGAATGTGGAAGGGAGAAAGGAGGAATACTGTCAAACTATTTCATTGAAAGGTTTTTTTTCCAACTTCCAAGTTCCGAAGGAGGAAGGGCAAGAGGTGGAAGGCAGTTAAACAATTCTATCAAGAAGTTGTTTTTCCAACTTCTGAGTCCAGAAGGTGGAAGGCAGAAGGAAAGAATGGTGGAAGGAAGGGTGTGAGTTCAATATCTTCGTCACACATTGTGCTCTCGGCTCTTAGATTCCACAGTGGAAAGGAGGAAAGGGGAGTGTGGAGGGAGGAGTGTAAAAATGATAGGTTCAGTGCGGAAAAATGTTTTTTTGGTCATAGAAAGGATCTATGAAGGGCCAAACGAATGTTACAGTGGTTTCTAAGCTTGATAATGAATGTGGAAGAGTGTTTTAATGTCCATGCCCTATGTTTAGAAAGGATAATAAGGGTTCTTGAAGAACTTTTTTTAAGTATTCTGCATTATGGGGTATGGGGATGTTACATTCAACATAAAAAACACACTTGTGTGGATTGAGATGAATACAATAATGACAACATCAAAGAAAAATGTGTCTAAGATGTCCTGAATGGTCTTCCCACTGTTGTGAATGAGCAGGTATTTTATCCAAATACGGTTCCACTATGTGTTTTATATCATGAAAGTCATAAGGCATAGCTCATTGGAAGATAGCCCTAGCATTATTCAAACCGAATGGTAGCTTTCAATAAGAAAAGGTTCCCCATAGAAAAATAAATGTCATTTTCTATTGGTCAGTGGGTAGGATCTCGATATGATAATAGCTGGAAAATTCATCCATAAAGTAAAAAATGACACTTCTAGCACAGTTGTCGATGATCTAATCGATGTGAGGGGTAGGAAAGTTGTCCTTTAAAGAATATTTGTTCAGGTCCCAAAAATTGATGCAAAGCCTAATAGTACCATGCTTCTTGGAAACAGAGATAATATTTGACTCCCACTCGATTAAAGGCATGGGATAAATAAAACCAGCTTTCAAAAGCTTTTCAACTTCATCTTTAATGGTTGCAGTTTTTCTTGGGTGGACCTGGCGAAGTTTCTTCCTAATAGGTATTTCCATTGGGTATGTCTTGATTCTCATGTACGATAATCAATGGATCAATCCCAGGCATTTATTCATAAGTCCAAGAAAAAACATCATGAAATTCCTTAAAAAGAGCTCAATACTCTTCAATTTCCGTTGCTAAGCAATTCTGGCCTATATGGATATGCTCGACAACACTTGGATTTACTGATATATTGAGGGGAATATTTTTGGTGATATTGGATAAATTCTCTTCAGAATCAACACCTTACAGTAAAACAGGTGTTTGAGGATTCTCGACTATATTGAAATTGATCAAAGAAAAAAAATATGAATCTATTGAATTGACAATAGGAAGAAACGATGATTGATGATGAGATTCTTCCCATAAATATTCATCCAGACTCATGATATCCATAATTAACTCATCTGATGGAAAAATATTTGAGATATAATATAAAGTCAGGAGAGGGGAATCTAGCCAATAGGGAAGATGGTAAGAATATGATGCTACTAAATGATGATCATCTATGTTGGCATCAGAAACAAACCGAATGGCTTCATACATGGATTCCTGAGGACTCAAAGAAGATGATTCAGTAATATCTTTTCCCTTAGACATGCCCCCAGTCATGGAGGATATCATGTTTATCATGGCATTTTTTGTAATAGGAGGGGCAGCGCTGAATGGAAAACTACCATGAGTGAAGAATCTTTCAGCAATCCAAATCCTACAGAGTGATAGGGAGGAGGTTCCTTTCCTAACATTGGGACATTATTTGTCTTAGAAATAATGATATCCGGTGAGAAATAATCAAACTGATCTATATGGTCACAATTTTCCATTGATGTGGGAATTGGAGTGGACAAAAAACTGATGATAAAACAACCGTCATAGAATAGAACGAATTCCTTCCTAACAATAAATTGTAATCAAGAGTATCATAGACCACTTCTACCAGGATAGAAATAGTTTTTCCCCCCAGCTCGATGGACAAAGCCCAAAGCATACCATGGGGTTGAAAACTCATCCATCAAACTATTTTAAATTGGTTGGTGACTTATTCAAATTAGGAGAACCAATGGATTTCCAGAAATACATAGAAAAAATAGAGGTGGAATCTCCTTTGTCCAAAATGGTATGATCGATCTTCCTACCCATCACTCTAGTATCATTCGGAAAGGAGAGTTGATTGGATAGCCTCAATTTATAATTCTCCACATTGAATGTGATCATGGTGGAAGTATTAGAACTGAAATCCCCTAAGGCTGACAACCAATTCTTGCGCTGTGTAGGACAACTTTGGAGTACTTCCAATGTGGACATAGCACAAGGTGCTTAAGCTAGATCTTCAACACCATTATAAAATTGGGAAGCTCGAGCACTAGGATTAAAAACATTTTTACAGATTTTACTCTTTGGGGGATGCAATATTGTGTCAAAACCAAAATTCTCAATAGTAAGAGGACCATTAGAAAGAGGCAGAGGAGAAGGGATGATGGGAGTATCCTTCTTGGAAGAAGTACCCTCATATTTATTCTCAGGTGCTTTCTCATATGTCTAACTTCAGGTAGTCAACGCAATGGTTTCGGTGGACATCATATGAACATCTTCAATGGTGGATGAAGAACCATGCAAATATGTATGGTCAATCAACTCTTGCTAAGATGGAAAGGGGTCAGTTAATACTATTGGTGCAGGATTACTTTTCAAAATATTATTAATCTCTTCACGATGAGGACACTCCTTCGTGAAGTGATCATATCCACACAATAAGAAAGGATACTTATCCTTTCATTTAGGTTTTGCATCATTCTCTAGGGTAGACATTTTGGTACTCTCCTGCTAGTTTCCAGGTTTCTTATTCTTACCTTTTCCTTTTTTATTATTTTTGGGTGACTATGGGGATTGAAGTTCATTCACCTCAATGGAAACCATAGGAGTAGAAGAAGATCTAGTTAAAGTACTGTGTGGTTTAGCAGGCTTATCTGTAGATTAAGGTTGTATTGTACCAAAAACACCATCAACAGGAACATTTGCAGGTGGCTTAGTGGGATCAGTGCTGGGGAAAGGAGCATGAGGAATTAAATCATATAAAGTTCCTAACTGAGAGTATACTAGGTATAAATATTGGGTGGTCCCAGCTAATATCCTTCTCTTCTGTGACAGCACCACCCATGGACACATATTGGTCAATAAGTGGCAACAATGACTTGGTAAGTCAGTCAACCAAAATTTGATCTGCAATGGGAGCCTTGATTAACCTTCAGTGAATCCTCCGTTCATGGATGTGATATGATACATGAAGGAAGTTATTTTGTCGAAGAGAGGTCAAGAGATGTGTACTAGTCTCATACCGGATAGGTAACTAGAAGTGAGTCAAAAACACTATTTCCAAAGAGTTGAAATCCACAAATGAATGTTGTGGAAGTTCAATGTACCATTTTTCACTCGTGTCGGTCAAAGTTCTTTGGAAGAGTCTCAATCGAATAGAATCATCCATAAGGGAGTTCGATGAACACAACAAATGGAAATTCATCACGTGATTCTTAGGATATTCACCCATCAAACTTTGGGATGTATGATGTGAGTTTAACCGGGATGGTAGGCCAAAACAGATCGTGTTGGATGGGATCATTTATTAACTTGGATAGGTCAGGTAAATACAATGTAGCCAAAAATGGAAGTTGATTATTGGGTTGGGGGTAATTATAATACTGATAAGGTAAATCCAACCCTGTGGGACCAAATATATATTGAGGTTGACTGTAAAACACACCAAATTGTTCATAGTTAGGATCATTTCGACCCATAAAGGATGGTTGCACCTGTTTTGGTCTAGATTGAGGCTCAAAAGTAGGTTGAGCCCATTGATTGGTAACTCCTATAGGATAAGGTAAATATAAAGGATTGTTGTATTGTGCCCTGCTAAGGTAGTGATTACCAATTATAGGTTGTTGTGGAGGGACTAAAGCTGAAATAGGAGGCTGTGAAGCAGGACCAATAGGACCAAGACCAGCATGACCACTAGGTCCAACAACTGGAGGGTAAAATGAAACATATTATGTAGAACAGGAACATAAGACCCTCTAGTTGGTCGGGATGTAGGAGGGAAAAATTGACTCCCAACATTTGTAAAACTCATGGAAGGCAGAGAATCTCCTCCCACACGAGGATTTGATAAAGGAGTTTGAGCTAACAGTGGCACTCTCGAAGGAGTAGCAAGTCTAGACAACGTAGGTGTAGGTGGAGGATTAGATGGAACAGTTCCAGAAGGAATATTCAATGACCTACCTAAAATATCACTAGGTAACAAGTAGGGGAAATTTCTTCAGGAATTCAGGGTCAAATCCATGGATCAAACATTTATGGTAGAAGTAGTATCAAACTGAGAGAAGGCTTGACCAAGGGAAGTTTCCCAAAATGGATAATTAGGCCCAAATATGGGATCAACCATCTCATCGGGATGAAATTGATGAATCCCAGATCTAGGAGGAGTTGGGAGAAAAAAAGAGGTGTTTCAAGATGAAGGTTTCTCCGCTAGTGGTGGTCCTGAAAGTTCCGTCAAGGGGAGGAGGAGATTCAACTACTTCCTCTTGTCTTGGAATTCCTTCTAGCTCTTTCATAGAAGCACTACCTTCCTCACAACCATTCTCCATGTCTCTTTCCATGGGAGGTTGAGTCGGAGGATTTAGAGGATATACCAGTGATAATCCTTGTAACCGATGAGACCTCCTCCATGAGAAATCAACCAGTTTATAAAAATCAAACTTATCTCAAAGGTAAAATTATTTATCTAAGTAAGAAATACAAACCCTACTCATGCTAAAGAAACAATCAGAACTTGTGATAATATTGGTAAAAATTCAGGATCCTCATAGGATTGTCAAAACACTACAACTTGCTATATACTGCAGGGTCCAACAAGAGAGTGCAACAAAGAGGATTGGGATGGTCCCTTTCCTGAATACCCAACTACCTGGATGGTACGTGTGTATTAATCTCCCTAAGTGTTGTTATCGATGTATTTTGGTGATAGGACGACCAAAGGGATATTCTCATATAGTCTCAATATCCCTAAAGGTGTCTCCCTATATACGCAAGGTACATGGGAGCTCCACTATGTAGTGGTGTTTTCTAGTGCACAATCATTCGAAAGGGGCCTTGTGATATACAACTGAGTATGTGAAATACCTTTCTATATACCTTAAGGGTACATGAAAGTTCGTTCGATATACCAGCTGTACATGGAAGAACCACACAATCCCCAAGATGTAGTGCAGGAAAAAAATGACAACTCCTACTCTTAAAGACGTTGGAACACATCTCTAACACCTTTCTACAAAATTTTAACCTAAGTCTAGTGCTTGATTTTATCTTTCCCATTAAGTAAATGCATGAGGTGAGTACATAAAACATAAAACCATGCAATATGCTTAAGCAAATTTTTCCTTTCACTTTCGCAAAATTCCTACTTAGAGGAGGGATAGAGATTTGATTTCTACTTAATCTAGAAAAACTAAATCCCAAGAAAATGAAAGAGAACTAAAATTTAAAACCTATTGCAAGTACACTTGACTTCAAAAGAAAATTTTTGGAAAGGGAAATGCCAATATCGCTTTTTGAAAGAAAAATCTATGATAACTACTCAACACACCATATTTTTCAATTTTCTTCATAGCATAATGAAATGATCACAACACACTTTTTCCCTTTTGTTTGAGAGTAAGGGAACTTAAGAAAAAATCAGGCTGTAACACTTGAGGGTCTGAAAGACCAATCAAGCCTCTACCAACTCAACCCTAAGCTCAACATAGACCTTTCTCTCAATTTTCAAAATCAAAGAATGAAAACAACTCAAATCAAACTAATGAATAAATTGAAATCAACTCTAATTTCTTTCAATTTGATTAAACAAAAACTCAAATATCTGGATCTATGATTCCTTTTCAGAATCCTTCTTCAATAAAAAAAAATACAAGAATCACACAAGCTAGCTCAGCTAGTTCTTGGAAGTATAATCCTAACTAAGCTTAATTGAATACCCATAATTTAATTCAATGATGAAATTGACATTAACAAACCAGAATCAAGTTCAGAAATCAAAAAATACAAATGCCAAGTTTGAAATATGCTTTTGGATTCAAACCCTAACTAGAACCGCTTGATGAAGGTGTTGTACAGAACGTTACTAGTCCGGTAATGCCTATTGTCCATAGGAACAGAGCGACAGTAACACCTATGGTCCATAGGAATAGAGTAATAGTAACACTTGTTTCCTCTGCAGAAGGTGTGGTGACCACCTTTGGTACACAACCCAAGTGTGGTGGCGCATGCAAGTTCCAAATCAAGACAAAGAGATAAAAATAAAATGTTAGATCTCAATTTACGAGCACAAAATGATAATAAAAACCCAAGAAATAAAGCATATGCGGTAGATCTGGACAGATCTAAGCATATCTGATCAGTTTCAAACCAAATCTAGCTAAACAACTAGTAGATATGATTAATGGACAAATTGAAGTTTGAAATAGAGGAAATAACTAATAATCAAGAAATTAAAAAAAGTTCTAGACACTCTCCCCGGTATGGTCACCATATTTTTTGTTGGAAATTCTCACCTTCTACGGACATAAGTTGTTTCTATAGCATGAAGTCCTTACAGCTAAAACAAATGAGTTACAAAAATGAGAAGCACTTCCCATAATATTGATAGATGCTTGGAATGGATCTTTCACCTGTCACAAAATGTAATGTACCATCCTTCTAGAACACTACATCTCCATAGTTTACCTGCAAAAATCACATCACACAAGCATACAAGATTAAAAGTACCAAGTACGATCTATAATATTATATTGATGAATAAGGAATTCAATAATAAAACCAGTGATTAATACACAATATGATTTATGGGAACGGAAATTTCATTGCATTAATATAATAAGAGAGAGTTAACAACCAAGAGACTGAGCGTTGAGAAGTCTCTCCTCAAGCAATATCCTGCCTCCAAAACTTCAACTTGTCCACCTAATGCCTTACTCTTCTTGACTAGATTTGGCCAAAATTTTGGTTTTGTAGCATATATTCCTCCCTTTATCTATGGGGGATGAGCCAAGATTTATAGCCATGGGAGGATATGGATGGTTGAGATAATTGTGGATGAGGTGGAGGGGATATCCTACAAGGAGGGATATCAAGTCCAGGTGGTCCAAGAGTCTAGGGATTAGGTTGACATGAAGCTGAGATTCGAGAAGCTTCATGAAACTTCTCTTTTTATCTTTAAAACTAGAGCACTGCTCTTTTTCAACTATGACATAGCATTACCAATAGGGAACCACTCATTGTACAAAGGAAAGTGGTGGTGGCACCGCTTTTTGTGCATAGAAATCAGGTGTTACTGACTTAGGTAACGCACTTTGTCCACAAGGAAAGTGCAGTGGTGGACTAAAGCTTTAAACCACTGATCCAAGTCCTATTCAAATTCATAACCTGGGGAATGGATACAAGTTCTGATGTTTTTTTCTCAGTACATGATGATGACGAGAAATATGTATAACAATCCAGTTTGAAAAAAGCCAAGATTCATGCCTCACTTTCCTCTTTTTGGATAGGAGAAAAGCAAAAACATCCAAAAATTATTCATGGTTAAGGTTGCTTCTTTTATGAGTTTTTGTTTGACTTAGGTTCCTTATTTCGAAAGGATTTGTGTGAAGTCACTTATTTCAAAGGTTTTTGTCCAAACTAGGTTGCTCATTTCTTAGGAATATTAGTGACATGTTTGTAATATGGTCTCTTTTGGTGTTTGAATTTCATTTTTTGTATTTTTCAATGTTTTTTCAAGGTCCAATAGGTGCAATAAATTATAAATGAGATGGATTGGTGATATATACAGGTTATTGGGATTATGACATGGCCAGTGGAGAAAATTTAGGTGTTAAAACCCATGTTTCTTTTCCTTTATGGGAATGGAAGTTTGTCTAGTCCATGACATTGAATTTAGATTCATATATTTATACATTTCACTCATTGGTGTAGTCCTAGAATCTTGCATCTGGCATTTTTGTTTCATTTTACGTATCATAATCCCACTACTTCATCCATACTATAAAATGTTGCATTATACTACCACCACTCATTTATCCCCAAGTAGATTACTACTAATATCCTACCCATGGTATATTCCATTTTCTAACACATGCTTTGTTGGTTCATTTGGTCACATTTTTTATGCTTATGTCCTTGCTTCTATGTTTTTTGGAGTACCTCTCCAAGGAAACAATTTTTAAAATTGACGCTTAACACTATTGCAAACCATATGTGATCTCTTATAGAAACGCCCCCAATCAAATTTGATTAAATCATTTTATGATGAGTTTTCCATGGAACCTGTATAATTCCACCCTCAACATATATCTTGACCTCAATACCCCCCATCTTCCATGATAATTTCCCATTGCAGTCTCCCCCCTGGTTACCCATTTATATCACTCCTCCGAGATTATCATGAGTCATACATATGCTACTAGGTTAGCCATGCCTTCATGCTTTGATCAAAGGAAATATTGAGTCCATCATTCTTTAACCCTTTATTTCCCCTTGTGTCTTAGTTCCAATTTCTCTCACATCCTTGTATAATTTCTTGTGTTGATAAACAAATATTTTCCCATTGTATTGTTTTTATGGGACCTCTCTATGTCAACTTCCATGACTATATTCTAGAGGATATTTCTAGAGATCATTTATAACTTGGATTCATTTCCATCATTGATGGGTTACCTCATTACCCTTTGGATTGGTTGGTTCTCACAACCTCAAATCCAACACCTTATCACACCATTGAGAATCTACAATAGAGTGGTTTTCAATCCCAATTTGGTTGAAGACCTAGAATAGTCATGGCTGCCTCCATATATTGAGTTTATTCTAAAATCCCTTTAATTTATAGCTTCCTATGATGTATGGCTACATTGGTGATAGTAATATAGTTTCAATTGTAGTTTCCTATACCTATTTGGCTTAGTATTTCAATATTTGAGCCACCTATAAGAAGTTCCTCATGCTATGACTTATTCTATACTTGGGCCCTTCTAATTTTTTAGTGGGACTTCAGATGTTGTGATATTTCTTCCTTTTAGGATGCCATTGTTCTTTCTCATATATTTCAGATTAGTTTTGATATAGACCACGCTTAGGTACAACGATTGGTTCCCTTATTGGCCCTCATTTTCATGATGTATTATCCATAGAATATATTCATGTATTTTAATAAAAACCCTTCAAGTATTAATCCCATATTGTATATAGACATTATTATGAGAATGGGGATGTCCAGCTCATTTGTGTTTGAGATTGTATACACCTTACCCAATTGGTTGGTTGTTTCTAGGTGTAGCCTCTATGGTCCCTTTCAGGGTGGGTCAATTATTTCTCTTTACTATATCTTGCTCCTCACTCAGATACCCATGTACTTATATGGATCAAAAAGGAAAAATATTATGACGTATTTTTTTTATATGATGAACTCTTAACCTCACACTTAAAGGGGAAATTGTTAACAACCTATTTTTTCACACGTAATTTACTTGAGCATCATCATTGTTATAAATCTAGTCCAAAAGTAATAGCCACATTTCCATTACATCCATCACCATATGACCCCAACAGTATGAACAAAAACTGAACTAAATCCAAGAGTTGAACATAAAATGTCATTACATGGAATTTCCCTAAATATATAGATAGGCCCATCATACTAGAAGCTCAAAAATGTAGAAATATTGACAAAAAATTTAGACTTTTGTCAAACACTTAGTTTACCCAGATTTCAGACTTAAAACTTGTCATTAATAAAACACCTCTCATGCATTTAAATGAATAACCAAACAAGATCAAACACTGAAACTAAGTCTGCAGCAATGGAAAATTTGCATAAAAAACAAGAGACTGATAAACCCATAAAACAACAGAGATTTGGTCAATGTGACCCTGGAAAAACCCCACCCTAGGGAAAACCAGTCCAAGAGAAATTTTATTGTAGAATTTATAAAGCGAAAAATGAATTTACAATAGCATTTATTTTAGCATTAAATGATTGTACTAGATTCCTCAATTTTTGTGTCCACCTCAAATTTCATTCCCACCTCTATTTTCGTTCCCTACTGATTGTATGGATTGCATGAAATCATATTGATTGTATAGATTTCCGTGCCCAAATTTGTTTTCTCTTCTTCTCGAAAATTGTGCCAAGATTTTTTTTTAATTTGTGCCACTAATGTACCATACGGGATGTACAGAACAATACTACTCAGTAGAAATAAATGCCTTGGGAAACATGCCTAGCTCCTTGGGATTCATTCCCTCTTGAGAAAAAAACTCTTCTTGGGATTCATGCCCACTTGATAAAAATTGCAGCTCGCTCTCTCTCTGCAAATAACTCAGCCAAATGCTCACTCTTGGAAATTATTTCCTTCAACTTGTCTTTCACACTACCCTAGGCTCTCTCTTATAACTTGAGAGTGACTTTTCATCTTCCCCATTCCCTAAATCCAAAGGCCAATATTAGCCTAGGTAGTGCATGGTCACATCTGCATACAAGACAAAAATATGCGGAGTTCCTCCAGAGCTAAATCTCTAACACTCCCTCTTAGCGATGGAGGTACTCACTTCCATCATCAACAAGTCTTGTCCTCAAATCCATCACACTATTCGTTGTAGGAGATCCCTTTGAACCTAAAGACAACGCTACCACTTGCACCGAACTCGATTATGAAGATAACCTTCTGGAAGCCAGCCTAAACCTGAGCTCCTAGGAGAATCAATTTTCCACTCTTGAGCATTGGTTCTCTCATGTTGGTTGAGCCTCCTACCAATACTCAGAAGAGACTCCATCTCTTCCATTGGAACTTGATATTGTACCCTTGGTGCCACAACAGCCTCAAGAGCCTCATGCTCCTCGTCTGATTCATCAACCGTGGGATGTGCAATGAACTTTTACAGTGCACCGATTCAATAACCAATCAACTCTGGATCAATCAGTCCTACTCTCTCCAAGTATATATAAACATGTCCCATATCATCTCTGTCTTGAAAAATTTACACATGTCTGGAACAATGTGGAATACCCTGCACCTTCCAAGACTGAGACCAAGAGAAAGTTTACCCTCATCCCTAGAAAAAAGAGGATCCCATCCTGATCAATGTATCCTCCATGACTAAGTTGGAATCTGACTTTTCCAACTCCTTGCACTGCATGTGCATGTCCCCCCTCTAACTGAATGAACCGGTCAAGACCAGTCTCATAAATGATAAAGAATATATGCCATATTTCAGTCATATGACATGAGGTTGTGACTTTCAACATACCAAGTACCATTGTGAACTACTCCATTGGTGTCGGCACATGAAATAAGGGAGAAAAATGAGAAATCCTTCTTGAATCTTCTCGCAAAGTCCTCTTCTTTTGATGTAGCTGCAACAACCATATCTTCCTCCTCCTCCTCCTTCTTCTCGGGACACTGAGAAGCAAAGTGTCCATACTAGTTGCAAGCCAAACATCAAACTTTGCTCAAGTCCTTCTTTGACTTCTTCTTTCTCTTAGTAGAAAGAGCGACATTCTCTTCATTAGCACCCTCCCTCTATCCACTTCCTTGAGATCCTTCCCGAATCTCCTTTTGAGTGAAATCATCTCATAATATGCTCCATTTGAGAAGTTTTTCTCGAGAAACCACACACTTCACAAAGACTTCCCATTCCTTAGTGAAGCCTTGCAAGGCTATCCTTACTAACTCAAAATCATAAATGAATTCTCCAACTGCAACTAGCTCATCTTTTATCTGCGTCACCCGGGTAAGAAAAGATGTTACACCCTCACCCTTGGCCATATTAGTTCTCTACATTTTTTCCTTGAGAGCCATTATTTGGTTCTCATTCTTAGCTTCATACAAGCATTTCAATGTAGTCCACATTTCATAAGTAGTCTTCTTCTCAGCTACATGTGGAATAAGGTTGTCCCTTATACCATCCATAATCAACCTTTGGGATTCGGCCTCTTTTACCTTATGTATATCCAAATAAACAGGATCAGTATCAGGAAGATTAACTACCACGGTGTTAACTATGATGCATAGTTTGTTTTCCTCGAGAAAAACAATCATCCTAACTATCCACTGCAATTAGTTGGACATACCATCCAACCTATCCTCATATCTGATACAAGCATCCATCTCTACTATCAAAGACCACCAAAAGAACAATAGCTTCACTCTTCCCCACCACCTGCAAGTCACATCCAAATAAGGCCTTCCAATATACAAGTTGTTAAAACAAACAACAAGAACCCTTTCCAAACAACTCAACACTAATGTTGTACCCTCAATCAATTGTTAACACAAAACCTCAGCTCTCATACCATGTAGAAATATTGACAAAAATTTCATACTTTTGTCAAACACTTAGTTTACCCAAATTTTGGACTTAAAACTTGTCATTAATAAAAACACCTCTCATGCATTTAAATCGATAAACCAACAAGCTAAAACACTGAAACTAAGTCTGTAGCAACAGAAAATTCACATAAAAAATAGAAGATTGATAAACCCATAAAACAACAGAAATTGGGTCAATGTGACCCTAAAAAACCCCATCCTGAGGAAAACCAGTCCAAGAGAAATTTTATTGCATCATTTATCAAGTATAAAATTTATTTACAGTAGCATTTATTTCAATATTAAATGAGTGTACCAGATTCCTCTATTTTCGTTCCCACCTCGAACTCCATGCCCACCTCAATTTTCATGCCCACTTGAATGTATGGACTGTACAAAATTGTATGGACTGTACGGATTTATGTTCCCAGATTTTGTTTTCTCTTCTTCTCAAAAATCGTTCCTAGAATAGTACTACACACCAGAAATAAATTCCTTGGTAAATGTGCCCATATCCTTGGGATTCGTGGCCTCTTGAAAAAAAATCTCCGATGGGATTCATGCCCACTTGAGAAAAATTGCAGCTCTCTCTCTCTCTGCAAATAACTTAGCCAAATGCTCACTCTTGGAAATTTTTTCGTTTAACTTGTCTTGCACACTACCCTAGGCTCTCTCTTATAACTTAAGAGTGACTTTTCACCTTCCACATTCCCTAAATCCAAAGGCCAATATTAAATCTTGCCTTTTCATGATCAAGGGTTGGGAAAATCCCTCCCCGAAAAGAGGTTACATTTAAGTTTAATAAAGTCACATTTACTTTATGAAACAAGTGCACTTTATTGTTAGATTTTTATCATTTAAGAAATATGATCTTAGGATCTTATCTGAGAGAATAACATGCACAACAATAATCACAAGAGACAATAGACATAAAGAATTTTCCTCGGGGAAACCATAAAGGAGAAAACCCCACAACTTCCTCAGAGATAGAATGAGCACTAATGGCAGCAGTTAAACCCAAAGATAGAAAACATGATCTCCAACAGTGGTTCTCTCTCTCTCACTTGAGAGAAATTCTCCTCTCTCACTCATGCGCCCAAGTTGAGTGAGTGTGTGTGTGTATAAATGAGGAGAGCCTTACTTCTATTTATATTCTTTCATTCACTTTATTTCCACTCCAACATGTCAGCCTAACTTAAAAATTACTTACGAGGGCCGAATTCTCTAGGAGATTCTAATAACCCTAGTGCCCCTCAACTGTGGGGACTTTTCCCTTCGATCAACAAGGAGGGTTAACATTAACTCAATTGTGGGGACTATTTCCCTGACTTACAATGGAGGGTTAACCTCATTGACTTTACATGACTTGTTTACATTATTGATTCTCTCAATAGGAACATCGAGGTACGACATGACTCAATTACATTATAGATACTTTCTGATAGAAACATCGGGGTACAATACATAAAATATACAAGTGAATACATTCCGAAGTTACAAATACATCAACACTCCCTCTTAACTAGGAAGGTATTCTCTTGACACAATTCATTAGCACAAGTATTCTTCTCTAGATCATCATTGGATCATCATTAAAGATGGATCATCACTGGATCAACATCAAGTATGGATCATCACTGGATCAACATCAAGTCTAGATCATCACTGGATCAACATCAAGTCTGGATCATCACTGGATCATCATCAAAGCTGGATCATTACTGGATCATAATCAAAGCTTGATTATCACTGGATCAACATCAAGTCTATATCATCACTGGATCAACATCAAGTCTGGATCATCACTAGATCATCATCAAAGTCATTGCTTATGCTATCTCGATCAAATGGTGTTATCTCTCAATTCTTCTCGTCATAGGAAGTTCTACAGAGCTAGCCCATTTTCATGCTAGTTGTAGGCCTAGCCTCCATGTAGGTCTTCATCTTCTTCAGCACTTATATCTAACCCAGTCAAAAAGGTCTGCCCAACACTTACATCTGACCATGGGAGGAACACATCCACCACCATGTCATAAAGGCACGCCCAATTCTCACATCTGACCATGGGATGAACACATCAACCATGTCAGAAAGGCCTATCACTCACATATGACCATGGGATGAACACATAAACCATGTTATAAAGATTCAGCACATATATCTTACCATGGGATGAACACATCAACCATGTAAGAAAGGCTCAACACTTATATCTTACCATGGGATGAACACATCAACCATGTAAGAAAGGTTTAGCACTCAGATCTAACCATGGGATGAACACATAAACCATGTTAGAAGGGCTCAACACTCACATCTGACCATGGGATGAACACATCAACCATGTCAGAAGGGCCCAACAGTTATATCTTACCATGGGATGAACACATCAACCATGTAAGAAAGGCTCATCACTTATATATTACCATGGGATGAACACATCAACCATGTAAGAAAGGCTCTGCACTTATATCTGATCATGTGGCTTGAACACATCCCACAGTCACATCAGAATGGATCTACACTTATATTTGACCATGGGATGAACACATCAACCATGTTAGAAAGGATCATGGACTCATCACTTCCCTTTGGAGGGAAACTTGATTTGGAGAACACCAAGCTTCTCCTTGAACTACTCAAACTTCACTCTAGTTAATGGTTTGGTTAACACATTAGCTATCTGCTCGCCCGTCACAACATATTGGAGTTTCACTGCTCCTCTTTGCACCATATCCTTGATGTAGTGATATTTGATCTTGATATGCTTCGACTTGTCATGGAACATTGGGTTCTCTAACAACTTCACACAACTCTGGTTGTCGCAATATATGCTATTAGAATTTCATCATTAAGCTATCATTATATTAGGATCTTTACTGAGAGAATAATAAGGACAACAATCAAACACAAGAGACAATGAACACAGTGTTTATCCTTGGAGAAACCATAAATGGTGAAAACCCCGTAACTTCCTTAGAGATAGAATTAACACCAACATAGAAAAGCCCCAAAACAGTAAGTGATCTCCTGACAGCAGTAACCTTCTTCTTGTATAACCCCAGTGTCTTCTCCTTCCTCAGCTATGCGCTACACTTGAGTGTGTATGAGTTGTGTGTTAAATAGAGACTCCAGTTCTCTATTGATACTAATCCCGACATGACTAAAATCCTACCAGGGCCGACCTCTACTAGGAGAGTCTAATAACCCTAGTGCCTCGGGACTGCGGGGAATTTAACCCTTAGACAATAGGAGGGTTACCCATAATGACTTGACATGACTTGTTTACACGATATACCTTCCCGATAGGAACATTGAGGCATGACATAACTCAAGTACATCCTGAAATAAACATCGGGTTACAATATATAAGAAATATAAGTAAAATGCATTTCGAAGTTACATATACATCAACACTCCCTCTTAACTAGGAAGGTATTCTTTCGACACAATTTTCAGCATAAGTATTCTTCTCTGTATCTTCTGGATCATCATCGAGTCCTCATCATCTTCAAATATTCTTCATCTTCAAGTCATCTTCATATTCAATTCATCTTCATCTTCAAGTCATCTTCATCATCGGATCTGGATCATCATGGGACATCATCACTGGATCTGGATCATCACTGGGCATCATCACTAGATCTGGATCATCACTAGATCTAGATCATCACTAGATCTGGATCATTTCTGCTGGATCATCATCACTGGATCTGGATCATCATCACTGGATCTCAATCATCATCACTCAATCTGAATCATCACTAGGCATCATCACAGGTGCTATCTCTTGCTTCTTCTCGTCATAGGAACCTCTACAAAGCCGGTCCTTTTTCATACTAGATGTATCATCTCATAGCTAGTCCTTTTTCATACTAGATGAGGCATCACAAAGCTGGTCCTTTTTCATACTAGATGAGGCATCATAGAGCTGGTCCTTTTTCATACCAGATGTGGCAGCTACTCAGAGCTAGTCCTTTTTCATACTAGATGAGCCTTATCAGAGCTAGTCCTTTTTCATACTAGATGAGGCATCACAAAGCTGGTCCTTTTTCATACCAGATGAGGCATCACAGAGTTGGTCCTTTTTCATACTATATGTGGCAGCTCATCAGAGCTAGTCCTTTTTCATACTAGATGAGCCTTCTCAGAGCTAGTCCTTTTTCATACTAGATGAGGCATCACAGAGCTGGTCCTTTTTCATACCAGATGAGGCCTCATAGAGCTGGTCCTTTTTCATACCAGATGAGGCATCACAAAGCTGGTCCTTTTTCAGCTACACAGAGCTAGTGCTTTTTCATACTAGATGAGCCTCCATAGAGCTAGCCCTTTTTGATGCTGGATGTGCCATCTACATAGAGCTAGTCCTTTTCATACTAGATGTGTCTTCACAGAGCCAGCCCTTTTTCATGTTGGATGTGGCATCCACATATACCTGACAATGGAAGGAACCAATCCTCTCACCATGTCACATCTCTTACATCCGACCATGGAAGGAACCAATCCTCTCACCATGTTAGAATGGCACAACACTTATATCTAATCATGTAAGGAACCAATCCTCTCACCACGTCAGAAGGGCTCAGCATGGACACATCACTTCCTCTTGGGAGGAACCTCGATCTAGAGAACACCAAGATTCTCCCTGAAGTACTCAAACTTCACCCTAGCCAATGTCTTAGTCAACACATCAGCTATCTATTTGTCCATTGCAACATACTACAGCTTCACTAATCCTCTCTACACCATATCCCTAATATAGTGATACTTGATCTCGATATGTTTCGACTTGTCATGGAATATTGGATTCTCTGACAACTTTACACAACTTTGGTTGTCACAGTATATACAAGTAGCATCTAACTGGAGATCAAATAAATTAGACAGTAGCTTCCTTAGCCATACTACCTCACAACTAGCTGAACAGGTTGCAACATACTCTGCTTCAACTGTACTCAGTGCCACACAGGATTGCTTCCTGCTAAACCATGAGATCACACCTAATCCCATACTGAAGCAACACCGTGAAGTGCTCTTCCTATCGATGGCACTTCCTGCCCAATCTGAATCAACATAACCCTCCAGGTTAATCCTTTGATTAGCCTTATACTTGAGCCCATAATCAACCGTACCCTTCAGGTACCTCAGAATATGCTTTGCAGTAGTCAAGTGAACATGTCTCAGATCTGTCCAGTATTGGCTCAAGGTGTTCACAGCAAAGCAAATATCTGGTCTCGTGTTTGTCAGGTACATCAAGGACCCAATCATCTGACGATACATCATGGCATCAACTGTCTCTGATGAAGCATCACTCAATAGCTTCAGGTTTGATGCCATAGGTGTGGTTAATTCCTTGCAGTCCATCATCCCAAATCTCTTCAAGATCTCTACTACATACTTTCCTTGTCCAAGAAATATTCCATCTATAGTCTGCCACACTTCCATACCTAGGAAACAATGCATCATTCCCAAGTCCTTCATCTCAAACTCAGCAGCAAGCTTTCTCTTCGTATCAGCAATCAACCTATCCATACCTATCACAAATAGATCATATACATATAGTCAAAGTATCACCAGGTTTCCATCTTCCACCTTGTAGTAAAGGTTGGAATCTGATTTACTCTTGGTAAATCCAAAACTAGATTGAAAGCTGTCAATTTTTTCCTTCCATGCCCTGGGTGCCTGTTTCAAACCGTACAGGTCTTTCTTCAGTCTACACACATGAGACTCCCTATCATGTGTCTCAAAACCAAGTGGCTGCTCCACATACACTTCCTCTTCTACTACACCATTCAAGAAAGCATTCTTGACATCCATTTGGTGTATCTTGCATTTCATCACTATATCCAGAGAAAGTACCGATCTGATGGAAGTGTATCTGGCTACAGGTGCAAAGGTTTCTTTAGAGTCTATTCCTTCTTTCTAAGAGAAACCCCAAGCCACAAATATTGCCTTATACTTTTCAATGCTACTATCTGTAGCATGCTTGATCTTGTAGATCCATTTGGAAGTTACAACTGACTTCCCTTCTGGTCTCGGGACAACATCCCAAACATCATTCTTCATGATTGATTGATACTCTTCAACCATCGCATCCTTCCATTCTTTCTGTTCTGCCACTTCTTCATATTTGGAAGGTTCTTTATCAATGGAGTCACATAGTAAAGCTACATAACTGGAACATGATCTAGTTCTCTTTCTTTCTTTGAGATTCTCTTCTGGAACCACATATCTTTCTGCACCTTGGATAATCTCTCGTACCCAAGAAGGTTTCCTCTTGTGAGGATTCTTCTCCTGTGGTGGATCTACAGGTCTTTATGGTTCTTCAAATTCTCGATCTTCTTCTTGAGTTTCTTTGTTCATGATTGTATCATGAATTCTGGGAGCTTCTGCTTCTTCAAGTTCTTCACCAGGTTTCTTTCTGGATTTGATGTGGCTAAATCTTTTTCAAATGTTACATCCCTGCTGATGTCAATGTTTTTGAACCCTGGGAAGTATATTCTGTAAGCCTTCGAGCTTTCAGAGTATCCCACAAATATACCCTTCTTTCTTGAAGGATCTAATTTTGTTCTCTTCTCTTTTGGAATGTGTATGTACACAGGACAGTCAAATATTCTGAGATGGATGACTTCTGGTTTCTTGCTGGAGACGACTTCTTCAGGAGTTTTGTTCTCGAGTACTCTATGTGGAGTACGGTTCTACACATACACTGTTGTTCTGGCTGCTTCTTCCCAAAGATGCATAGGAAGATCTTGATCATGAATCATAGTTCTTGCAGCTTCCATGATAGCTCTATTCTTCCTCTCTGTAACCCCATTCTATTGTGGATTGTAAGGAGTGGACAACTCCCTCTTAATCATTGAGTCCTTACATAGTTCCTTGAACTCATTTGAAGTGAATTCTCTGCCATTGTCTGATAAAAAAGTATTGATATTCTTTTCAGTCTGGTTCTCGATCAAGGCTTTGAATTCCTTGAACTTGCTAAACACTTCATATTTATTCTTCATGTAGTAAATCCATTTCTTCCTAGAAAATTCATCAATAAAAGAAACATAGTACACATACCCGCTTAGTGAGCTTGATGACATTGGTCCGTATACATCGGAGTGGATGATTTCAAAGATTCCTTTTGCTTTTCTCTCACTACTTGGAAATGTCTTCTTTGTGTTCTTTCCTTTTGCACATACTTTGCAAACCCCTTCATGTTTTGCTTTAATTTCTAGAAGACCTTCAACAGCTTTGCTTGCAAGTGGTAGTGCTCTGTAATGTACATGTGCAAGCCTTCTATGCCAAATTTCATTTGGTTCTACTGTGTCATGAAACAAAGCTTGATCTATTTGTCCCTTCAACTTGTATAGACCTCCTTCTTGTTCTCCAATCACTATTGCATCATCAAAAGTATTTCCCTTTGGCCACATACGAACTTGGACATCTACAAAAGAAACCCTCATTCCTTTTGCATCCAATGCAAATATGGAGAGGAGGTTCTTCTTTAGTCCTGGAACAAATAATACATTCTTCATCTTCAAAGACTTTCCAGAGTCTAGTTTATAGAAGGATTCACCACTGCCTTTTATTGGATACTGGTAGTCATCCCCAAGTTTCACCTTGTGAGGTGACTCATGTTCGGATAGCTTCACAAATGATTCTTTGAATCCTGTCATGTGCTTGGAAGCACCACTATCTATGAGCCAATCATTGCTTCCATGTGAAAAAATTCTTGTGAGAGCGGAGATTAGAACATATTCATCCTCACTTGAAGAGTCATCACTCTCTTGTCTGATTCTCTTTATGGAAGGTTCATCATCCTTTGCAGCATGGGCATGATGTCTTCTCTTGTTCTTCTTCCTTAGATTTATTTTGTTAGGGAATAATTTGGATATGTGACCTTTCTCATCACATGTGTAACATCTAATAGTATTTAGATCTTTTCTAGAGTGTGAGATCTTACCTTTGGAGTGATAATTGCTCCTCCTGTTTTTCTTGGAGTGAATTGTGAGAGCTTGATCTTCACTACCCATCTTCTCTTCTCGAGTTGCTATCTGAGCTTCTTCTTGAGAGAATTCTTCCCATAGTTTGCTAAACTTGAATAACTTCTTTCTGGCACAGATTCCTTGAATGAAAGAGTCATGTGATCTAGGGAGATCATTCAAGGTGGTCATCACAATCTCTGCATTTTCCATTTCTTCATCTACTGCTTCTAGCTACTCCTTGATCTGATAAAACCTTGTAAAGTAAGACTGAATATTCTAAGCATTTTGGATCTTCACATTCTTCAATTGGTTTCTCAAAGTCGTCTTCCTGTTTATGTTCTTCCCTTCAAACAATTTGGTTATGGCATCAAACATAGCTTTAGGTGTCTTGAGGGAGGACACCTGTGGTATGAGATGATCCTTGATAGAATCAATAATGATTCTCTTTTCCATAACAAAATTATTCTTATGTAAGGCCTTATCCTCATCTCCCTCTGGAACTGGAACCTCTTCATTGATATAGGAGTCCAACTCATTCTCTTCCAGGACCAGGGAGATCCTATACTTCCAATCTCGGAAGTTATCAGATCCCTCAAGATTTTCATCAAGCTTGGTATGATGAGACATCTTAAACAGAGAACCTCAAATGGAAATACAAAATATTTAGATCTTACCAGGTCAAGATGTTGGATCTGGATTTGGAGCCGAAATCCTGCAGTGCTGGTTCAGTAGAAAATTAGGGTTTTGCTTTTCCAAAGATCTGTCCACCCAAATGCCTTGAAATTTATCCCTAACTTCGATTTTGGGGAGGAGATCAATCCAGGCCCAGGCTCACTGAAAAATTCCTCTTCTGTGAAAATCCCTAATTTTCGGTACCAGTGTTGGGTCCAAAATTGAAAAACCTCAGAATTGGATTCTGCTTCGACACAAAGATGCACCCTAAGGAGGAGATTTATTCCACCTTACTTTTGCTGAAAATTTGTGGAGGAATATCCACAAACTAGGAAGCCCTAGCTCCCGCAGCTGCATAGTGTCTTCTTCCCAGGTTAGCTCTGATGCCATGTTAGAATTTCATCATTAAGCTAGCATTATATTAGGATCTTTATTGAGATAATAACAAGCACAACAATTAAACACAAGAGAGAATAAACACAGTGTTTATCCTCGAGGAAACCGTAAATGGTGAAAACCCCACAACTTCCTCAGAGATAGAATCAACATTGAAATAGAAAATCCCCAAAACAGTAAGTGATCTCCTAACAATAGCAACCTTCTTCTTGTTTAGCCCCAGTGTCTTCTCCTTCCCCAACTATGCGCTACACTTGAGTGTGTATGAGTTGTGTGTTAAATAGAGACTCCAGTTCTCTATTAATACTAATCCCAACATGACTAAAACCCTATGAGGGCTGACCTCCACTAGGAGAGTCTAATAACCCTAGTGCCCAAGGACTGCGAGGAATTTAACCCTTAGACAATAGGAGGGTTACCAATAATGACTTGACATGACTTATTTACATGATAGACCTTCCCAATAGGAACATCGGGGCATGACATAACTCAAGTACATCCTGGAATAAACATTGGGTTACAATATATAAGAAATACAAGTAAAATACATTCCGAAGTTACATATACATCAACATATGCAAGTAGCATCCAACTGGAGATCAAACAAATTAGATAGTAGCTTCCTAAGCCACACTACCTCACAGCTAGCCGAAAAAGATGCAACATACTCTGCTTCAGCTATACTCAGTGCCAAACAAGATTGCTTCTTGCTAAACCATGGGATCATACCTAATCCCATACTAAAGCAGCACCCTGAAGTGCTCTTCCTATTAATGGCGCTGCCTGCCCAATCTGAATCCACATAACCTTCCAGGTTAATCTTTTGATTCTCTTGATACTTGAGCCCATAAGGTACTATAGCCTTCAGGTACCTCAGAATATGTTTTGTAGCAATCAGGTGAACATGTCTTGGATTTGTCAGGAATTGGCTCAATGTGTTCACAAAAAATCAAATATCTTGTCTCCTATTCATCAATACATCATGGACCCAATCATCTGATGATACATCATAGCATCAATCAACTTGGATGAAGCATCACTCAATAGCTTCAGGTTTGATTCCATAGGTGTGGTCATGGCCTTGAAGTCCATCATCTCGAACCTCGTTAGGATCTCTACTACATACTTGCCTTGTCCTAGGGAGATTCCATCTTCATTCTTCCACACCTCCATGCCTAGAAAGTAGTGCATCATATCCAAGTCCTTCATCTCGAACTCAACAACAAGTCTCCTTCTTGCAACTTTAGTGAGTTCCTCTTTTCTGTCAGGAACAAGTCATCGACATATAACAGGAGCATCACTGGTCTTCTGCCTTTAATTTTGAAGTAAATATTATAATCCGCTTTACTTTCAGTAAATCCTAGAGTCATCAGTAAGTTTTCCATCCTGTCACATCATGTCAAACCTTAGGATCTTCTGCAGTCACTCCCTCTAAAGCAGAGCATCATTCTCCCTCTTCCTTTTGTACTCTATGCATTGAAACATTATCTACTAGAGTGACAAGTAGCTTCCTCTGCTACTAATATTTTATGTATCCATCTAGGGTCACTGGATACCGAGATCCTCTATCTTTAACCTTTTCAAAAGTTCTTCTCTCACCTATCTGTGAGCTTGTCATCCTCTATAGGCTTTCAATTTCAACCTTGTAGAAAAGGTTAAGATCTTCATCACTCTAGGTGATCTTCAAGCTCCTCATGTATGTGTTATCCTATGGGTGTCTTCTAAGCTCATATAAGGCCTTCTTTCATTTGCACACATGATTCTATATGTCATGTGTCTTAAATTCCAGTGGCTGCAATTGTCTCTTCGTAGTCTATGCCTTCTTTCTGTGAGAAGCCTTGTGCTACGAATCTTTCCTTGTATCCCACTATGCTGCCATCTACTGCATGCTGGATCATATATATCCATATGGAATACATTATGGACTTCCATTCAGGTCTTGATACTGCATCCTAGACATCATTCTTCTTGAACTAGTATTCTCCTTCCCTTTCTTCTTGGCTATTTATTCATAGCTGGAAGGATCTGCATCAATGATGTCGCTCAACAGTGTCACATAACTAGAGTGTCTCCGAGGCCTCTTTTGAAAGTATGATCATATTATTCTTCATCTTGGATTCTTTCTTGAACTGTTGTCACTTGTTCTTCGGAACAAGTCTCATCCTTCTTTTCTTGTAGGCTATTGTACGCAATCTTTCCTACAAGTCAAATGCATTAGTTGTATGGTTAGAAACATTTCATAAGGTATGTTCATAAAGAAAAATTCTTTTGCATTAAGATATAATCATGCAACTATTTTATCCAATACAACATTCATCCATATCTCACGGAAACTTTTCTAGATGCCTTCCTTCTCTACCAAGATCACATTGAGATTGTGCACTAATCCAATATGTCAACAAAGAGGTTTCATTCTAGATAAGTAGCAATGGAGAGTTTTATAGCACCATGGGCTACTTACCCATCACATGCATATTAGTATTATATTGTCATTAATGCAAACATTCTATCATGCATAACACATCAACTGAATGTAAACAAATGCATAGGAAAATGATATCATGAAAATATAATTGAATACTTTTCTTTATTTGTTTTGTGGGTGGACTCCTTCTTTCATCTTCATAAACAACATCATTTCTTATCCAAATGCTCAATATGGATAAGAGGTTCTTCAACAATTGAGTTCTTCATATTCCTCATTACTTGAGGGATCTTCTTTGAATCGTGAAATCTAAATCTCCAGTTTCTCCCATCTTATTTTCTCTTATTATGAGTCGAGCTTCTTCTCATGTGTGCTCTTCCCAGAGTCTGTTGAAAGTAATTACTTCATTCTGGAACACATTCCTTGAATGAATGAATCCCATGATCCTGGGAGGTCATTCAATGTGGTTATCACAACTTCTGCATTCTCCACTTCTTCTTCTACTACTTCAAGTTGTTCTTTGATTTGAGAGACCCTTGCGAAATATTACTATATGGTCTCTGCATTCTGGTTCTTCACATTCTTCAAATGTTTTCTCTAAATCATCTTCTGATTTATGTTCTTCCCTTCAAATATATTGGTTAAGAAATCAAAGATCTCTTTCAGTGTCTTTAGGGAAGACACTTGTGGTATAAGGTGATCCGTGATTGAATCAGTAATGATCTTCTTGGCCTTGACCAAGTTCATATTGTGTAATGCTTTTAGCCTCATCTCCCTCTGGAACCGGAACCTCTCCACTTATGTAGGTGTCCAAATCATTTTCTTCAAGAACCAGTGAGATCCAATACTTCCATGTTTGGAATTTGTTAGTTTCACCAAGATTTTCATCAAGCTGGTGTGACTAGTCATTTAGAAATGAGAACCTCAAATGTAAATAGAAAAAAATTAGATCTTACCGATTTGAGGTGTCCGTCCTGGTTCTGGAGCTGGCTGATCTAGGGTTTGTCAGAGAAACCCTAATTTTCAAAAATTGGAATATTTCATATCTAATTGGATATAAATATATACCTCTTCAAGGCAAGCTATCCAATGTACTCCTTTTCTTAAAACTGTGGAGGGAAGCTCCTGGAACAGGAAGCCCTAGTTTACCAATTTCTTCTGCATAAATGCATGAGATTGTTTTGGTGGTATCTCTGAAATTACTGCTCCTCTATGTCTTAAATTTTGTACTAAGGTGACCTCATATGTCCTATTTCCAACACCATAGGTTCAACCAGAATTGGTTTCAACAATTGGGAATTATGATATTTTTCCCAAGGTGATTTATTTCAGGACTGTTCAGAATATTGAACTTGTATGGACTGCCACGTGTCCCTATTTCATCATCAAGGTCTGAAACGTTTACCAAAGCATGTATATTATGTTCCCTATCTGGAACATCTTGAGAAATTTCATTTGGACTTTCGTAGCCTGAGATATAGCACTTCTCCCTAGGTGTCCTATTTAGAGATGAATGAACCCCGATTCAGAGGAAACATAACTCCCAAAATATAGCGAATCTGAGGCTGAAAGTTTTACACAGGGTACATCAGGATTTTATCTTCGCCTTATGAAAATTTTGACCCGTGAGACTTCTTCAATCCTGAGATATAGTGAATTTACCAAAACTACATGTTTTAGTATTTTAGGGTTTTTTAGGCCTGGGGTCAAACTAGGGTTTGACTTTCCTGGAGTTTTACCAAACTAAAAATCTCGACCTTGGTCTCTAAATTTCGATTTTGAGGAGGAGAGTGATCCTATGCCAGGCTCACTAAAAAATTCCTCTTCTGTAAAAAGCCCTAATTTCCCGTAGCAAAAACTGAAAATACCCGGAATCAAATTCTACTTCGACACAGAGATGCGCCCTTCAATGGAGAGTTATCCTAGCATCCTTTTGATGATGGATTGTGGAGAGAGACCCAAAAATTAAGAAGCTCTAGCTTCTACAGCTGCACAATGTCTTCTTATCAGGTTAGCTCTGATACCATGTTAGATTTTTATCATTTAAGCAATATGATCTTAGGAGCTTATATGAGAGAATAACATGCACAACAATAATCACAAGATACAAGAGACACAAATAATTTTCCTCAGGGAAACCATAAAGGAGAAAACCCCACAACTTCCTCAGAGATAGAATGAGCACCAATGGCAGCAGTAAAACCCAAAGACAGAAAAGATGATCTCCAACAGTTGTTCTCTCTCTCTCACTTGAGATAACTTCTCCTCTCTCACTCATGCACCCCAGTTGAGTGAGTGTGTGTGTGTATAAATGAGGAGAACCTCACTTCTATTTATATTCTTTCGTTCACTTTATTTTCACTCCAACATGTTGGCCTCACTTAACAATTACTTACTAGGGCCGACTTCTCGAGGAGAGTATAATAACCCTAGTGCCCCTCAACTGTGGGGACTTTGTTCTTCGATCAACAAGGAGGGTTAACATTAACTCAATTGTGGGGACTATTGCCTCAACTTACAAAGGAGGGTTAACCTCATTGAATTTACATGACTTGTTTACATTATTTATTCTCCCAATAGGAACATTGGGGTATAACATGACTCAATTACATTACAGATACTCCCCGATAGGAACATCAGGGTACAATACATAAAATATACAAGTGAATACATTCCGAAGTTACAAATACATCGACATTTCTCTCATAAATTAATTTTATAAAATTAAAACAAGGGAATACTTTATAAAAATTCCCATTTATATAAGAGTCCCTTTAAACTTTATAAAACAACATTACAAAGTAAAGTATCCTAGCTAGTGCATGGTCACTTCAGCATACGAGACAAAAACATGTGGAGTGCCTCCGGAGCTAAATCTCTAACAAAAAATGTCATCATGTGACCTCAAAAATAAAATTTGGATACTCATAAGTAATGTGTACCTTCCAAAAAGGTGCAATGTTTTAATGTAGCATTCCCAAATCATTATTTTTAAAAACAGACTTTGATCTAGTCTTGAATACCTATCATTAACCTACTAACAAATCACTAAAAAGGGATTATTCACATTGGAGATAGTTGTAAAAAGTGTCTACATCCTTTCTGTTAAACAAATTTCTCAATTTCATTCCAATATATACCACATATACATTCATAAGATCAACATTAAGTTTTTAGATCACCTACCAAAAGAGAGAAGGAACTTATTGCATTCCTTTCCTTTCACCACTTGGAGTCATTCACATAGAAGAGGTCCACATCAATTCATCCAACACTAATGTGTGTCTCATCATCTTCATTCTTTTGTTAACATCAAAACAAACTATTTATATTATGTATTGTCTCCTTCTTTATCTAGTTTATTTTATGTGACATTGCATTCATATTTAGGATTGTTGTTTATTTATTTTAGTTTCTAATTAAACCCTTACTCAAGATTTCACAACCCTTGAGTAAGTACTTTTGGTATAGGTTGGTTCTAAAAAACAAACACCAAACACAAGAAATAAAAATATTGCATGTTTATAACCATAATAATCAATAGATCCATATGTACATAAATAACCACAACATATATAACATAGCATCACTTATAAGGATCATGTATATAGAATTGCACATATATATATATCCAAAAAAATAAGGTTTGTTTACAAAAAGAGTCTAATGCTTTGAAAAAATATGTGATACATATTAAAAAAATCCCATGTCAAAGCATGGGGGTAGTTCTACTAACTACCAAATAATAATCATGTGATTAATATCCAATATTTCCATCATTATCATCATTATATGGGATTGCAATAAGGATTACATACCCTTTCAAGTCATCTCATATGGACTGGGTTTCTCCAGTGATCATCCATATGATTGATTGCTACTCCACTAGTTACTTGAAGAAAAAGGCAATCAAATCCTCATCCAAATCCATCCCTGATATTTCTTTCTAATTTACAATTCATCAGTGGCTTATAATATCCCTACCAAGACTATCTCTACTACCCATCAATTCCTCTGAGCTAGGGAGCAAGATTCACATCCTCGTCTCACCCCCAATGCCTCTAGTGTCCAACAGGGGGGAATAGTCCAACATATGCACACATATGAGAGGAGAGTCATCAATAATATGTATCATATAATTTAACATGGATATTGTCTATGATAATGTGTAAGAACAATTTAAATAGTTAATTAAATTCATACATACCCTCATGCCCCTAATCCTATACCAATAATCATAGTAACTCTAGGTATCTTATATAGTCCATTCCATCCTATGTGTAATCCTTGATTAGAATAGGGATACAAAACCAATAAACAAACAAATCATGGAACCACACCTACCATTTCGAATAAAATCCACCTATCACAACATATGGGACTCCATGGGTCCTAAATCCCCAAAAGTATAGTCAAGTCACACATATAAGTGAGCCTAAAGAGAAGTCCCCACTACATACTCTATTGCATTGGGACAATCCTCATCCCACAATAGTTATGAACATCTTGGCCCACCCAAAGTACATGTCTCCTAGAATGTGATTGACAATCATCATCTAACCAGTTGTAATACTATGAAGTCCCTCAGACCCATCACTTGAACAAATCCTTCCACCAATGCACGAGTCTTTATGTTCTCTATATCCTCCACATAAATAGAGAAGTTATGAAGAACAACATCCTCAACACATTCAGCCTCTAAAATTTCTTCCATGGTCAAATCCAATGGTAAAATTGGTTGTATATCACCTACCACTCCATAGATATATAGGCCCATCATGAATATATGTTAAAAAGTGTGAGATTTATCATCACACCCTACACAGTGAATGTCCCTATGTGCACATCCTTGTACGAAATTATATTTACAGGTAGATGATCACATGCCCATATCAATGGGTTCTTAAGGAACTTGTGAAGCCCATACTATGAAAGCATCCCTCACATAGTTGGATTCCTAATCTCTCCTTAAAGATTTGAAAATTCTCTCCCTCACAATTTCATCCTCATGGATACATTTTTTCCAAAAAGTGAATTGGCCAAGTGAATTGGCCAATGCTTACCTTTTTTGAACAAAAACATGCAATGGTGGCATGAAACTATTTCAAGAAAAAGTGCAAAAACTTCACACTTGTCAGTGACAACAGCAATGTCATGTCATGGGATTTTATTTGAAAATTGTGCATGTGTTGTAATTATCCTAAAATTTTATAAGTGCACTGAAAAATATTGTTCAAAACTTGTGACAACCAATGTTTTTCTTCTAGAGTCTCCCATGAGCTAGGAATTCCTAAACTACAAAATGAAATATACAATAATAAATCACATGGAGTGGTCACCAACCTATAGCTTGTGGAATCAGAAATTGATAGTTAGAATGGCAGATATGGGTAATTGAAATATCGAGTACCATTATCTCCCCAAATGGTAGATGGTGACAATGATTCCCAATTTTGTAGGACTCACCTCACTTATATGATTTATTCATTTTTTCATTCACTCCATACAATATCATATAACCTCTATTTGACATGTTGTTTGCACTTTTTGATTCCTTGTCATATTTTCTTCCCAATCACATCATCATTATCTTGTGATTGAGATATTTTTCAGGAGATCCCTATCTTCATGTTATCATCTTAACACGTGTAATTCAAACACCATTTCTATTTTCTATATTTCTTACATTATTGGTTTTCTTTTCAAATGCACTTTTGTGCTTTAGAATTGTTTCCATCTGTACATGTATAGGTTACACTAGGATCATAACGTTTCTCTATATGTGACCATCCCTATAAGTATATTTATCCAAAATAGCATATAGGAGATTTATCTCTACAAAAATATCCTACGTCAAACTAATTTGTTGAGCCCCATTTATTCCTATACGACCACCCTATATGGGTAAGTGGCCTTTGTTAATTTGTGAAATTATATATGCAATATATATTAGTAGTTTACTTGTTGGTTGGATAGGACAATTATTATAATGGTATGGTCGAATATAATTGTAATTAGACCCCTTATCTCCTATATATTTACCAATGAGACCAATTTTTAGTATCATTTGATCCCATCTTCTGCATTTGATTCATTGTATAAGGAGGTTCTCATTCCTCTCTTTATTTCATTCTCAAGGCACTAGGTTACTATTGTTGGTAGGGGTTTTGGTAAGTGAGTTGTGCAGCGTCGCGGCAGCTGCGCAATCTCACGCGGTACTGCACAAGGCGAGATCAGCACAATGTTATAGCGGATTTCACCACTCTAGGTGAATCACACTTTGTATGGCCTTCCCCTATCCCGCTGCAGACTCTTTAGACCCCATGGAGCATCTTTTATCCTTTGATGTTTCCTTGATCATCCCTAAAACTATATAAAAAATTATATACGTGGCTTTTTACCCAATAACCGCGTACATACGCGGGTTTGACCCATATAACCGCGTACATCGGGATGTGTGCATAATCCAAATCCTTTTGGAGTTTTCCTTGACATGGATCCGACTCATTCGACTCCTGGCCTTCCATATGCCTTGAGATCGCTCGGATTCGACCCTTCATTATCCCTTGTGAAGCTATATAAGGAACCCCTTGGTACATTGAAGGCATATAGAGAGATTGAAAGCAACGAAACTATAGTCCATTGTTGCTGAAATTTATGCTTGAGTCTGCATCCCTTTGTCCCTTTGGAGCACTTTTGTGTTCTTCCCAAGCTTGCCTTTTTCTAGTGAGCTTACTATCGTGAGATGGAGGATTGAGGTGGTGGAGGCCCAAGTGGGGGTTTCAGTTTCTCCGGTTCGTAGACGTGCCGTCAGAGGTTGTATCTATCTTGTAATATCTGATTTATATTAATAAGAACTATCTTTTCCTGTCCAATGATGTGTATTTGATTGAATATTGTATCCATTGGAATATGTCAAATGCTTTTACATTATTGATTATATATGCTAGAATAGATCTAACACCATGATATATAGTATGCTTGTATTTTTTACTTGTTGTTTAGGGAGTATTATATCAATTCAAGCTGAAGATTGGAAAGCTCAACGGGGATCTACTTCAACCATCCGGAATAAGGTACAAGGTCTAATCCTTTAGTGTTAGAAATTTTATTTCTATTGCATATTGGGAAAGATTGATTTCTGGAGTCAAAGCTGTCTGTTGTGGTACCCCAATCCATAGGAATTTCTCTATGTAACAGAATTGGCGACTCCCCTAGGGAGTTCCTAGTAGTTGTCCTTTGGGGGTGATTTTCTCAGCATTCAATGTATTTGAATTGCTCTTTCTCTCTTGTTTCTGTGTCAGGTCTGGGGGCATGTATGCCTGGTAGAGTTTGATTGGAGTGAAGTTTGTCTTAGCCTGTCTGTTTCCCTTTTTTATGCACCTTTTCTTCATGTACATGGGTTTTTTATTTACAGTTGCGTATACACGCGGTTTCCTCTGTGATTTCCGCGTATGCAAGCGGGTTTACTGCGAACAGTCACGTATACCCTGGATTTTTTCCCTTTTTGTGGAAGTTAATTGGTTGCTGGGTAAATGCTGTTAGTTGCTGAGTCTCGTTTGGCACTGCTTGAGTCTATTTTGACCTCTGTTTCTGACTGGAAACGTTTTTTTTAGCCTAAATTTTTTTTTTTTAGGAAAGTTCTTGTCATGGCATTTTCAATTTTTTGTTTGAGATTAGTGCATTAGAGTTCTTTTACCTTAGTGCTTTTCTTGGATGCTGTCTATGTGTGCTTGCAGATTCTGGGGGTGGTAGAATCATTCTTTTGCTTTTTGCATCTCTTATATTTTCAAAAAATCCAAAAACATTTGCTTATCATTATGCATTGCATTTTGCACTTTGCATTGTACTTGCACTAGATCTAGATTTGCTTTGGAGTACTAGTTAGGACTTCATATAGGAAAATTTGCATTCATCATTTGAAGAAAAATTGTGCATTTCACGTAGTAGCATACCCTGTTGACATGGACACAATGCATTTGCATTGATTGTTACAGTGTGCATTTTACTTCATGTTGCGTCATAACACCACTAGTTGCACGACCATATCCTATTTTTGAGTAATAAAGCCAACTAAAATCAACGCTAATTAAAATGAATTACACTCTTTTCTTTTCTAGGGTGCACCAACAAGCTTAGGTTTTAGGATCTTGGAATAGTTCATTGTAAGTCAATTCTCCAAGATCACTAAACAACAACATCTAGGTGTCTGTCCAGGGAGTGTGTGAAATCCTTGGTATAACCATCATTCTCAGGATCCTCCTCTCAAAAGGGAGTTAAGCAAGAGGCAATGTGAGCAGTTATTGATTGGGATGACCCCTAGTCATAACTAAGTAGCACCGGAGATATTTCCAGGATTGTATTCTTATCTGGGGGCTCTTTCGAGAGTTCCGGGCTTTGCTACCCTGCCCATACGGTCAATCCCGCCTGCGACTGTCCGCCTGAGCTTTGATTATATTGAGGTGACCTTAGTGAGCTTACCTAGGATATCAAGGGGGTACTTGTAGAGGTTATTATGTAGGTGTCCCAGCCAGGTTGGGGTCGGACAGCACAGTCGCTTTACGCGTTGAAGCTAAGGGCCACAATAATTGGTTACGTACCTCCGCTTGTTGTGTATGGGAGTCTCAGGCCTCTCCTAGGCGAGACATACCTGCTTCATTCGGGAGCTCACTTATCCAGCCCTTGTTTGATTGCATTTGTCTTTATATTTTATTAGTGATTTCTCTGTGCATGCTAGTTGGCCTAGGGTTTACGTAAATAGAGAGTCTTTGCTATTTTTTTTTTGAGTCATTGTGGATTCAAGTGCGGTTCCACACCATTCTCATTGGTTAGTAGGACTTCCGCCTTCCACTTATCCTCCTCCTTTGGGAGAGAGACCTAGATAGTTTAGGTGGACTATGTCACACACTGATTCACACACCATGGAGGATCATTCAGAGACTATTCCTGAGCCACCTCCTCTCCTTCGTGTTGACGATGGGGAATTTACTCCTACATACGATACTTCACCTGACCTAGCTGATTTCGGTCCTGTGATTTCCCAGATAGGATCTTTGCACGATAGACCTACTCACTCTAGGGCTGATTCCCCGTTGACACATTACCAGTATGGAATGCCTAAAGATGCCGAGACTCACTTTGAACCTGCCAGCACTAGCTACGGTAGTTATGCTACGACTGGTTTTCCTATGCACGATTTGACATTTCATGTTGAATCCAACTTTGAGCCTAGAACTATGCTTGGGGGCAATCCCATTCCTTACATTGTGGAGAGTTTTTGGAGTACTAGTCACATTGCACCTTCCGTCCCAGTGGTGGAAGCTACATTTCATCCCCCTCCTAGGTCTAGGGTTAGTGATCCGATTAGGATACCAAGTCCGAGATGGGTGACGATAGGCAATAGTACATATCTTATTACTCAAATTCCTTCATCCTGGGTTTCGAGTTCTTCAAATGTACATCCTCCACCTTATCCATGTGGTCCTTCAAGCCGATATATGGCTACGAGTCAGGTCCATGCTGCGGTTACTAGGCCGATTGTGTCTCAAGTTCATATACCACCTGCTGCTTCGGGAGGCTACATTCACGCTTATAGTGGTCAGCTTGTTATGTCCGGGGCATATATACCTACTTCTGGTATGTATGTTCCCCCTTCCGGATATTATCTTCCTACCTATGGAGTGTCCCATGGGACATCGCATGCGATGACCTATGGACCTTATTACGGTCCGCAGTATGGACATGTTTCTTCACCTTACAGAGGCGGGTATCAACAACCAGCTTACTCTCCCAATTATGGCTTCGTAGCTCCTACTAGTCAAGGTCCACCTTACTATGGTACTTCCACGTCACCTTATATGAGTCAGACAGGAGGAGGACACTATGGCCAAGGCCATGGTGGTGCTCAAACCTATGTGAAATAGGGAGCGGTCCATCGACCTCATCATCCTAGGCTCCCTTTCCTCGAGACACTTAACCTTCCTGACTTATCGAGACTTACGAACGATCCCATGGCTCATGACCCGGCTTGGCCAGCTGTCCCTACCAAGCTTCCTTCGGACATACCTAAGTTCAAAGGCAAACCGGGTGAGGATCCGAGCGAACATGTTACCACGTTTCACCTTTGGTGCTCTTCGAATTCGTTACATCAGGACTCTGTCCGCTTGCGACTATTTCAATGCACCCTCATGGGGCCTGCTGCGAAATGGTATATAGAGTTACCAAAGGGAGCTTTTACCTTGTTCGATGATCTTGTGATGAATTTTCTTAATCACTTCCAGCTACCAGTGTGCTATGACATTGGTACTGAACTCTTGTCGACATTTCGGCAAGATAAAGCCACACATATTTCTGATCATATTCAGGAGTGTCGTAGACGAAAGAGATTAATTAAATCCTTTATACCGCCGGAGTTCCTTCTCGAGTGGTTCCTCAAGTCTTTATTGCCATATCTCGCGAAGGATGTTTCTACATCCGAAGTGCAGAATGAGGAACAAGCAATATTTAGGGTGCAGGAACTGGACTTGATTTCTGCTCAGTTCGGTTTGTTGTATGAGATTATTCCCAAAGCTCCTCGTTCTAGTTTCGATCCCAAGGTCAAACCTGGACCACATGCCGATGGCATTGTGGGTTGTGCAAGTGCGAAATCTGCAGATTCGGTTGCAAAACAAGTTAGTCAATTGTCGCTCAACCAGTCTGCTTCGGGACAAGCTACGTCTTCATCTCAACCCACCCAAACGGCAGATGTACTTTCTGTGCAATCATCGGACCAGAAGGGTAACCAGCAACCCAGACGGAATAGAAAAAAGGGTAAGAATAATAATCGAAAGGGTGGGAATAGGAATGAGAATGCTTCCAATAATGACAAGAACGGTCAGAATGTTGGTGGGGACAAGCAAGCGAAATGTAAGGTTAAGTTCCCTTGCAAGCTATGTAAGGATGATCACCTCACTTACTTGTTCCCTCGAATTGATGAAGCTTCGAGACTCTTAGCACAAGGCCCAGCTGTGCTAACAAACCCTTTACCGCATAACCAGAATATGAACTTAAAGTCCCAGGAGCAATCTAGTGAGAATGATCCACTAGAGGCTAGTGCTTGTGGGTGCATTAACATGGTCTGTGCTGCCAAGGTTGTGACTCGTGCGAAATATTATGGATCGTCACAACCCAACCCAAGCAAAGAAATTGATCCACCAGGAACCCCTTTGCGCATTGAGAAACCTGCGGATAAACCTAAGGTTGTACCTCACATTCCTAAGGGGGTACTTAAGTGCTCGGGGCATAATCCAAATGCCCGAGCCACCCAAAATTATTCAGTTGTCAAGGATTTGGGCCATACTCCTTGTGCAATGTCTGCATTGGAAGTGCTTCAGAGTTGTCCTTCACAAAGGAAGGCTTTGCTTTCTGCTCTTGGTGTGAACGGTGATGATTCTTCCTCAGTGATCAAATTTGAAACCGCAGGTCATCAGCCTCGCTTGCCCTACTATGTGTCACTTTTGGTACACGTAGAATGTCTTAATATGATCATCAAGCACACTGTGATTGACAAGGGCGCTGCTGCATGTGTGATGTCTTTGTCCTGTTGGAAGGGTCTTGGTTCTCCTGAGTTGTCGAAATCAGCAACTATGTTAACTGCTTTTGATGGGAGATATTTTAGGCCGCACAGCATCATTCCGTCCCTTAAATTCCATTTGGGG
Organism: Pseudotsuga menziesii; assembly: GCA_001517045.1. Taxonomy (NCBI): domain Eukaryota; kingdom Viridiplantae; phylum Streptophyta; class Pinopsida; order Pinales; family Pinaceae; genus Pseudotsuga; species Pseudotsuga menziesii. The sequence continues at coordinate 212,472 of LPNX011062667.1, forward strand.
GGGAAGACCGTTGCGATAGAGGTTGAGGTGGTTGATGCACCCCTCGACTACAATATCTTACTGGGTCGGAACTGGATGTATAGTATGCAAGTCATTGCTTCTTCCGTGTTTCGCGTTGTATGCTTTCCACATAATGGGAAGATTGTAACGATTGATCAAATGAAATTCAAGAATTCCCCTGTTACTGCATCTTCGGGAGCTTCGGTTCCGGTCGTTGTACACTCTCAGCCGGCAACTGGGAGTGTGGGTGTAGGCATGTATCCATCCCTCATGGGAAGCTTTAGTTGTCCTGCGCCGGTCCTCATGATAGGATCTTGTTCCGATAAGGTTTCAACTTCTACGACCTCAGTGTCTTTTTGCACGACTCATATGGAAGATCCTTGGATTCTTCCTCAACTGAGTATTTCGAGTGAGCCTATCGAGACCAACGTGCCGCTTCCTGCAACCATGATAGGTTATCAAGCCAATATTATGAATGTTGCAGAGCCTTGTTCTTCCTCTTCGCGGATGGAAGAGGAAGAGCCCTATGTACTGTCGGCATGGGTAGTACAGTCTTCTCATGCCCACGACTGCCTGGATATGGCTTTCCCTTCAGATGAAGCAATCATGGAGGCTATGTCGGGAGTTGAGCCGCCATGGGAGGAACTTCATCATAGATCATATTTCCTTCCACCGCTTGACCATTTGGAGCATGAGGATTATAGGGAGATTCTTAGTCAGAGAGTTGGTAGTCCCATGATTCCATTAAGCTCTCCTGGTCAGATGGCTGATGGGAACATGGCGAACATATCTTCCATGATTTCTATCAACATCTCTCGAAATCCTGGCACCATTGAGAATGTCTATATTGGGGCGGATTGTTCCCATGCTGAGATTCTCGAATATACCGATCTATTCAAGGAATTTCGTGATATTTTTCCTTGGTATTATGATGAGATGCCAGGTATTGACCCTTGAATTGTCGAACATGAGATTAAGACTTACCCCAACGCTAAGCTTGTTCGACAATGTTTACACGCTGTGAATCCTAGGAAAGCACCCGCCATTAAGGCAGAGATAGAGAAGCTGTTGAAAGCCGGTTTCATCTATCCCATTCCCTTGACGGAGTGGGTTTCAAACCCCATTTTGGTGGATAAGAAGCAGGGAGTGATCCAAATATGCACCGATTTCCACATTTAAATCGTGCCTGTCCTAAGGATAACTTCCCCGCACCATTTATAGATCAGATTTTGGATGAGTGTGCGAGTAGCGAAGTGTTCTCCTTTATGGACAGCTTTTCCGAGTATAATCAGATCCAAATTAAACCTGAGGACCAACACAAGACTGCATTTATTTGTCCTTGGGGAACGTTTTCATATCGAAAGATGCCTTTCAGCCTTAAAAACTTCGGAGCTACATTTCAACGGGAAATGACCTTGATTTTCCACGATCTCAAGTCTATTATTGAAGTATTTTTGGATGACCTCGCTACTCATTCTCGTATGAGAATGCATCATTCATATCACTTGAGATTGGTCTTCGAAATATGCCGGCACTATTCAGTTCGATTAAATCCTCATAAGTGCATCTTTTGTGTAAAGTCAGGTCGTTTATTAGGATTCATCGTTTCAAAGGAGGGCATAAGAGTCGATCCCTTAAAGGTTGAGGCAATACTTCAGTTGTCTCCCCCGAAGAACATTCGTCATCTTCAGTGTTTGCAAGGTATTGCAAACTTCTTACAAATATTTGTGGTCAACTTTGCCAATTTGACTAGAGGCTTCATGCATCTCTTGAAGAAGGATACTCCCTTTGAATGGGATGAGCGAGCCCAGGAGTCCTTCGATGCACTTAAGTGAGCCCTAGCATCGGCCCCGGTGATTAGTCCTCCGGATTATAGCCGTGATTTCCTATTATATGTGGCCACGTCTTTAGAGACGATTGGTATGGTATTGGTTCAGGAGGATGAGGAGCTCCAGGAGCATGTCATTTATTATCTGAGCTGAAACCTTATTGACGCAGAGATTCATTATTCTCATGTCGAGAAGCTTGCTTTAGCGACCGTACATGCGGTTCAGCATTTGAGACATTATATTCACCTTCGCCAGACCTCGGTTGTGGCCCATGTCAATCTGTTTCAATTCGTCCTCACATGAAGGATGATTGGGGGAAAGTATAATAAATGGATTGTCATTCTGCAAGAATTCGATCTCGAATTTGTTTCAGCAAAGTCGAAGAAGTCATTAATTTTTGCAGAGCTTATATCGGATTTCCCGAGCGAGGCTGAGGAGTTGGTTTGTGAAGATACATTTTTCAATGAACACATCTTCTTAATCTCAACGTCTGACCCATGGTATGGAGATATCATAGTATATTTGCAAACACAGAGGACCCCTTCTCAGCTCTTGCGAGATGAACGACGATGATTAATTCACGTCTCTAAGAACTACCTTATAGTGGACAATACTTTGTACCACCATGGGGTAGATTCCATTTTACGACGTTGTTTAACTCATGAGGAGGCTGAGGTTGTGCTGAATGATTACCACGGAGGGGCGTGTGGTGGTTATTTATCTGGGATTTCTACAGCTCAAAATATTTTGAGAGCGGGTTATTTCTAGTCGTCGATCTTTAAGGATTGTGTTGATGTGGTCAAGAGGTGCCACCCTTGCCAGGTGTTCGCATGAAATATGCGCTCGAAGCCTACCCCGTTACATGCCATTATCACCGTCGATCCCTTCACCAAGTGGGGGCTCGATTTTATGGATTGCAACCCAGCTTCGACCAGGGGGCACCATCATATTATATTGGTTGTGGATTATTTCATGAAATGGGCTGAGGCAGTGCCTACAATAAAATCCGACGGTGAGACAGCCGCTCACTTCGTATTCAACCAGATCATTACTCGGTTCAGGATTTCGAAAGATCTTGTCACTGACCATGGCTCGCACTTTCAGAACCGTATGATGGAAGAGTTGGCATCCAAGTTAGGGTATAAGCAAGAGCACTCCTCTTCTTACTACTCCCAAGCGAATGGACAGGTTGAAGCAGTGAATAAATCACTTAAGTCCATTCTCCAACGAACCATCGCATAGAGCAAGACAAATTGGCATATTATGTTATACCCTGCTTTGTGGGCATATCAAACCATAGTTAAGACTGCCACTAGTTTTTCTCCATATCAACTTGTGCATGGATTGGAGTCGATATTGCAGGTTGAATGCGAGATTCCTTCGTTGAAGCTAGCTATGGAGCTCTTACCAGACACTTCACCTTTGGAGGAGCATTTGGTCCACCTCGAGCAACTTGATGAGCAGCGTTGAGATGCCTTGGTGGCTCTAGAGGTTAATAAACGTTGCATTAAGGTCCAATATGACAATTCTATCTGTCCAAGAGTGTTTAGTGAAGGAGACTTGGTCCTTTTGTGGGATCAATCGAAAGAACCCTTGGGGGCAGGGAAATTTAATCCTATGTGGCGTGGTCATTACGTGGTCAAGCATGTCTTAGAGAATGGTGCCTATGAGTTAGTCGATTACGAAGGCACAGCTTTGGCAGATCCTAGAAATGGGATCTATCTCAAAAAATACTATGCATGATCTTTATCCAAGGCTGCTTGTTGTATATTATTGTATAGCTTTGCATAGTTAGGTATTTTTATTATCGTGATCAGGTTTGTGATTAGTTTTAGTTTATTTTGGCAGATGTCAATGGAATCTTCCACCTACATAGGATTCATGGATGGTGCAAGCCGTCACACTCAGCACTCAGCCTCTGCTGCTTGGTGATTTATACTCCTATGGGTCAGGTACTGTCTTCAGGAGGTGTATGTCTACGGCCATCTTCCAACAATGTTACTAAATATAGTGTCGTTATCGAGCTTCTACGGGATGCCATTTCAAATGGCATTCTATCTCTTGAGGTACGTCTTGATTCGGAGTTAGTAGTGTCACAGCTCAATGGTTTGTACCATGTTAGATATCCGACATTATTGAGAAGATTCTTACGTGTGAGATTGTTAGAACGGAAATTTGACAGTATCACATATATACACATTCCAAGAAATGATAATCAAGTTGCTGACTCATATGCTAACTACGTGTTAGATCGGCATTTGTTTCATTCATAATAAATTAATCATAAACATTTTTACACATGTAAATAAATAAACCGATCACCATAAAACCTTTTATATATATCAAAAATGTGGTAATACATAGTGTCATATACAAAAGTGGAGCTTTCAAAGATTCCATCATATAATACACGGTCGTACAAAACACATCCACTCCCTTGTGTCTAATCCTGTGGAGGGGGAGGGTTGTGATCATGATACGTCACTACGGCTCTAGCTAGCCACTGGAATAAACGCACCCATGCACGTGGCACGCCCACCACCTATCGCTGCATGGCCTCGGGAAATTCCTCGACTTGCGCCATGGGAACTCTATGAGTCATTCGCACGAAGTTGGTATGAATGCCCTGGAGCGTTCGCTCTGCATCCGCACCTGTGATGTCATCCCCTCTTCCCCTCCGTCTATGACGTGGGAAGCCCTCTGGTCGCCGTGGTCCCACATCTGCACATGAATGGTAGATGTCACTATGTGTTGTCACGCAAAAACATATCTTTTTGATTCCACATAATCAAGAAAATACAAAAAAAAAATTTAATAACTCAAAAAACTTTAAAAAGAGTGAGAGTCGATATTCGGTACCTATCTCTCCGTATGCCGATCCTGGTGGCAATGGCATGTCCGGATCCCCCCAGAAATATATCCCTCCATAGGGGTAGTCATCTATGGCAACAATCTGTCGTCGCCACCATGGAAAGAAGTCAGCTGGATATGGTTTGGCCACCCTACCACCCCCCAGTCTACGCATAGCATCTGCCCAACGTCATTGGGCCGGATCTCGAACCCCGTGGAGAGGAACGTCCACTCTAGGGCTCAATCCTAGAACACGCTCGAAGAAAAATGTGCTCAATATGCTGTTGAACTCAAAGTTCTGTATCCTTCCTGCCTTACACTCACTGAGCTGGTGTTTCATGTTGCTCAGTAGTGTAGTACTCCAGTCGTATATGGTCGGTCTCATACACTCCACCGCATAGAACATCAGTGGCCGCGAGGCCTGATGGAGTGAGGCTAAGCCTGCTATCCTGCCCAGCATCAGTAGTATGGCCTTTAGGCCCAGCACCTATATAGCATTGGTGGGGACTTGACTTCCCACCTTCTCAATATCTAGGTAGCAGTACACAGCTACGTACTCATCGATAGTAATCCCACCGCCTGGCCCACCTAGGGAACGAAGGTTCACCACCTCCCCTCGTCTAGATAGACCTGTGATAAAGTATATCTCTTCCACCTCTATAGTGAGATACATCCCATCTATCCTAAAGGACTCTGAGTCTAGATCCCAATAGTTTACCAGCATCTCTAGCAGTCTTGGTTTGGCCCTCAAGCCACCAAGGCACCAAAACTTGTAGAGTCCGCATCTTCTAAGAGCTTGTTGAGCCATCATGTCAACCCTTACAGCTTCCTCTACTTCACCATGCTCGCGCTCTCTCCACTCTAGTACCATCCTGCAAGAGAAATTTCCATATTGCCCATTAGATTCTTATAAATTTACTTGCGCGGCATCATACGCGACTGTTTTGCAAACAGCCGCGTATGTACGCAAGTTCTAGCCTCTTTTCCGCGTATAGCCAGCCCTATACGTGGAAAAAGCTTCGATATCCATGTGGGCCGCGGAGCTCATGTAGAGATGGCCTAAAATACCTCATTTTACCATGAAAATCAACAAAAAATATATTGAAATGCATGAGGAGAGCATGAGTAACTACCTGGAAGAAACGGTTGTGAATTCCGCCGGCTGGATCTCCTGGAATTTGCAGTTGTATATCAGAGCTCCAATGGGTAAAAGTTTCAAATGATTTATATTTTTTACTATTTATAGAAAAAATTTCACCCCCTTTCCTATAGTTTTGACAGTTTCTAACCATTTTGGACCGTTTCTGACATAATTTGTGATGTAGAAGACCATTTTCAGTTTCATTTCAGCCATTGGATTGACCCGTTCATACTGATCTCAGGTATAATGTCTACACTAGCATATAGGTTAGGTTCACCACTGTTTGCATTTTGCATGACCTTATGACCATGTCACCATGACCTTAGGTACGAACCCACTCTATTATGTCACAGAACCTTCTTGCTGCTTTAGAAGTGGCATGATATGAGTGGTAGAGCTTCACCTTACATGGGTACCCTAGTTAGCGCCTTATTTGCATTTGGTGCCCATGCCGATGTTTTCTCCTTTAGGGTGTGGGAGTCCATTGTATAGCACTTCCATGACATTTTGCAAGAGCCTCATACTCCTCTTGATCTTATGCTGGCATGTTTCCCTCCGGACTCCCCTTATGTCAAGTTGTGAATGCATTATCATGAGCTTTTCTTGCCTTATTGAGCTTTATGCCAGCTCCCTTGACATTACGTTTCAGCCATATAGCCCTAGCTTGTCTCATGTCTAGCCATGCAGAGCCGTTTTATATATCCTTCGCAGCTTGATTTCTCTTTTTACCGGGAGGGGATTTTCCCACGAGTGTCGATATCCTACATATGTCTACTTGCATTGAGCATAGGTATGTTCCACTGCTTGGAACTAGTTTGTTTTCCCTGATGACACTCGTCTCCTCCTAGTTTGTAACTATAAAGCTAGTTTATTCTTTTTTCAAGGTTTTCAAATAACTGAAAAAGTCCAAAAGAATCAAAAAACCAAAAATCCAGACAAGGAAAGATGTTATCTTTGGCAGCTATCGAGTCGTGTCACCTTCGAACAAAGCACTGTATATCACATCCATTGGTTGGGTTATAGTTTGACTTAGGAGCTGTACTCATTTATCTGAGTTTATCTCCACTGACTGGTTAAGCTTCCAGTCCCTATGGAGCCTCTGTTGATGCCTCCTGTGTTATAGAGATGTCCTAGTTTGTATATCGAGTCTATGCTGCCTTCATTCAGTCACCATACATCATTATGCTCTTGTTCGAAGGAAGTTGAAACCTGTGTCGGACATTCCTCAGTTATCTTGACTTTGCATGTCTGCCATTCCCGGTACAGTTACTGGTTTGTGCATTTTATGATCGAGTCCTTACACATTAGACAGCTTTGCTGAGTACCTCGTGTTGGATGATGGGGGATGCCTTAATGCCCTCCTTCCAGCGGATTTCATCCCATCGACTTCAAATCATTTATTATGGGATTGGAATCTAGAGTCCTTGTGAGTGCCTTGAGACTTGCAGTCATCAGTGGCAAGTTCTCTCACCATCGACAGTTTCTTGGGAATACATCAATGTCCCCTGATCGATGGATTCTCTCAAGTGTTCGACCTCAACACATATATTCACACTTGTTAGTTTGCACTCTAGTACCTTGATTCCCATTTTCATTATCGGTGGGTAATCGCGCGTCTATTAACGGTATACATCAATGACCGGTAATCAGACGATGGACTACTATGTTAGACGTCGACACCTCTATTCGCATAGTAGGACATGTACTCGTAGCGGTTTGTGTAGAAGACCTTCCAGACTGGTGCCATCTCTTATATGCTACCTCCTTGATCGTGCCAGTGTTCATGAGATTTCAGCTCTCGTGACTTGATTCCAGTGTATGTCAAACATTTCCAGCCACTATGGAGATCTTGATCTATTGTATATCTTCATCCATTTTGGAGATCATGTTCCTTTGTACATATTCATCATGGAGATTCTAATCTATGTATATTGTACGTGGCGATGACCACATATGTGATATCATGTATTATTCCTATTCATGGCCATTGTAATCTTATGTATCCGGGACTGCTATATGTACTTGCAGTTATATGCAGAGTTGTATTATTGTACTATGTTGATTGGGTGGCTGGACTTCCATTTGGGATCCTTCATCACTCCACTTTTGGGATGGACTTATAATGTATTTCGGCCATCGTATGAGCCCTCTGACCTCACACATTAGGGGGCATCTGTTATAGCTGATTTCACCACTCTAGGTGAATCACACTTTGTATGGCCTTCCCCTATCCCACTGCAAACTCTTTAGACCCCATGGACCATATTTTATCCTTTGATGTTTCCTTGATCATCCCTAAAACTATATAAAAAAATGATATATGCGGCTTTTTACCCGATAACCGCATACATACGCGGGTTTGACCCATATAACCACATACATCAAGATGTGTGCACAATCCAAATCCTTTTGGAGTTTTCCTTGACATGGATTCGACTCATTCAACTCCTGGCCTTCCATATGCCTTGAGATCCCTCGGATTCGACCCTTCATTATCCCTTTTGAAGCTATATAAGGAACCCCTTGGTACATTGAAGGAATATAGAGAGATTGAAAGCAACGAAACTATAGTCCATTGTTGCCGGAATTTATGCTTGATTTTGCATCCCTTTGTCCCTTTGGAGCACTTTTGTGTTCTTCCCAAGCTTGCCTTTTGCTAGTGAGCTTGCTATCGTGAGATGGAGGATTGAGGTGGTGGAGG
>LPNX011062667.1:221313-275128 GCA_001517045.1 Pseudotsuga menziesii
TCTCCATAACACACAATGGGTAGAAAAATAACTGTTTTGAATATTTTATATATTATCCGACCAAGTTTTTTCAAATTAGGTCATTTGCGGTTATAAGTTAGTTAGAAGTGGACCTTCAATGTAATGGCACAAGCCTATTTATAGATCTATTTTTTTAATTAAAAGAGGGTTGTTTTTAGAAAGACATGAGGTGATAGATCGGTTTTGATTGACAACCTTATGAGTGTCGCAGGAGATCTAGTTCAGTCTGGTTTTGAAGAATTTTCTATTGTATCTGTGATCTATCTGGGTTATTTTCTTATGCATTCGGCCTCTGGTTTTGGAGAGAATTGTCCGGTTTTGGATCTTTTGCGCAAAGTTAATAAATATGACATTTAATGCCTAATCTTGTCTTTTTGTGTTCTCTATGCTACAATATTCCTTGTTACGATGCTGTGATGAACTAGATTTGTTACGATGTTGTGATTTGTTATGATGTCGCTGTAGTTTATTCTATCTCTGCTATAATGACGATGATGTGATCTGTGTTAAATTCTGTTACATTTCTGTGCAATATGAGTTGAGATGTCTTATGATTAATGTTGATGCACTTGCAATAATAAGACTAATGCATAATGAAATATGTTTTAATGGGGAAAATGAGTTAGTGTCGACTACATAGTTCTGGTTCCTATTAGTTATGCTATTTTCCCATCAGATCCCATATCCTCCATCCCCACTGTCGAAAACTCGGTTCCGACAGCTCTCCCTCAAACATCTCAGGTGAGACTTTGTCTACTCTGTGGATGTTGCTGGGCAATCTAAACCCTGTCTGAGCCGATACTCAGGGAGATCACGCTAGTTGGGCATTGACAAAGTGAGAACCCCTTTCAACAAAGATTTGTTAATGGGTTCCAACAAATGGTTCTGTTGCCAGGACTGAGTTGCGATTAAGAGGAGGATATGTTTTGGCATCTAACTCGACCAGAGATTGAAGGGTGGTTTGAGATAAAGTTGTGGGAGTTTGTTGAAGCTGAAAATCAAAATCTGAAGTTGTCGACGAACCACTGGTTGGATAGGTATATCCACGATGGACCTCACGAATGGTTCTTTTGTGAATTTCCTATCCTCTTGCATGAATGGCTGTCAAAGTTCACTAAGAAGAAGAAAAACTTTCAAGGAGAAGAGTCGACATCCTAGACCCCGAAGCAGATCCAGGAGTTACAAGAAACCAACAATAATGCATCGCGGGAAATTGAGGTCTGGTTGGATAGTATCTTAGAAGGATACATCACCGATTTTGCAGTCGACGCCAATAATTCATTTAGCAAAGAGGAAAGGGAGTTCTTTAGCAGACCACGACGAAGATTCTTGTTGTCACTGCAGCTGTCCATTAAGCAGTTGGTCTGCGAAAAAGGTATCCTGAAGATGGACCAAGAGTAGTGGAACTATGGTGTGCGAAGGATGCAGGAACCGCGCTGAAAGGGGGGAGATGCATGAAAAGGTAAGGGGTAGATGGGCATGAGTTCAGGTGAGAATGTGAAGGTCTTCAAGGAAACAAGTGGTTGTATGAGGGGATGAGCAAGGTTTTGAGAGAAGAGGAAGAGGACGGGAGAATGTCCTACTGTGATCGAAGTGTAATTCCATGAAGAACAACCACATGGGATGAAGCAAAATTTCTATGATGATGAGGAAAATTAGGTCCAAGATACGCCCAGAAGGACAACAGGATCAAACCCTAGAAGTAGCGTGTCCCCACCTCTATGCACTACTCCACCACAAGGAAGGAACTCACATTCTACGTCGACTTTCCTGACATGTTAGCAACAGTCTAGTAATAGAGCATCAGTAGGAGGAAGAAGGCCCAGAATGGTGGGCAACGAGATGAAGTTACCGATATTCCATGGAAATGGAACTGATGATCCATAGTAGTACTAGTTCTTGTGTGAGGCGATCTAGACTGCCAGACAAAATATCAACAATGATGTCAAGAAAAGTCAGCTGGCAACTACTCTTAAGGGTCGTGCGCCAGAATGGTTCATGAGATTCACGCGGGTCCCTCAGGGAGGTACCGCAAAAACATTGGATGAGATCTGGACGGGGCTATTCGAAGAATTTAAGAAGCCAAAGTCTAACACTCAGTATATTAATGAATTAAAAGAGATCAAACAGTTCCCCAATGAGACGATTTAGGACTTTGACAGTGGTTTAAGACATTTATGGCTTGGGCCAGTTTTCAGATGAGCGATGTTCAACATAAAATATTGCGACACGAAGTGAGGCTCTGGAGACCAAGATGAAATTGGAGGCATCACCAGTAGGAGAAAGCATAGTTGGAATGAACCAGATTCAATCACAGTTGGCCAACCTGACGCTCCAATTTCAAGATATTAAAAAGGCCAAGGAAGATCGTGATGATATTTGGTGCACCCGGTGCCATGCAGATGGCCATACCAAGGAAACATGTCCAACATTTCAGAATTATTTATTGTCTTGAGCCCCAAACCCATTGAGCCATGCTGGTATACCATGGTGTCTCATATGTCAAGTCTATGGGAATCGACATGAGAACTAGGAATACATGCAGAAGATGGTTACGAAGGCATAAAATCTATACTGTACATTTTTTTTATCAGTAGGACATGATGATAGAAACTACCGAGATTATGATTTTCTCCAGGAAAGAATGTATGACTCATATTTTGTGAAAGTTGAGGATCCCCAGGAAGTGCATCCACAACCACAAGTGGTGCAACCAGTAGCACAAGTGCCGTATACACCACCACCTCCATTGTAGTTTTTCCCTATGCAACTGCAGCAACAGTTTTTAGCACGGCCACAGTTTGCACCTCAGCCATAGATCGTGGTACAACCACAATATACTCTGGCACTAAGACCACTTTATAATCAGCCACAATATGTTCAAGTTGTGTACTACGTCCAGCAGCAACCAAACCTACCACAGTAGCAGATGGCCCAACCGTAGTTTCAGCAGGGAGCAGTCCACGAAGGATTCAGGGGCCGAGGAGAAGGCTTCAGTCGAGGAGGAGGACAAGGTCATGAATCAATATAGTGTTACACCTGTGGAGTATCTGGGCATTACCAGAGGGAGTCCCCTCAAGTGCAATGCACATACTATGCAACCAATGTTCATAATGTTGAAAATTGTCCTCAGTTGATTGCAAAATAGCAGGCTGGAACATTCCTTTGTTGTGAAATGTACAGAATCAGAATCAGCCTATGTTTCAAGCACAGAACTAGTCAATGATGCAGGGTCAGATCCCACCGCAGAATCAGACTAAGAACCTGCCCCAGGCTCAGAACCTACCGATGAATCAACCAATGAATTAGCCGATGAATCAGAACCCACCGATGACTCAATCCTAGAACCTAAATTAAGGACTAACAGTTGCAACAATTCACACCGAACCGCAAATAAAGGATGTCGATGTTGGGATTGTCACCCACGTTGGTGCGACAACTGGAAACGATGGACCACGTCAATAGGTTTGACTCCCTGGAAAGAAAAAAGTAGAATTTGATATTGCAAAGGAGAAAGACACTTTCTTTGAAGCGAAGCATGCAATCGGAAGAAATCTGGGTAAGTTACCAATTATTGGCATGCCATCTGCTTTTGACCCTTTTGTCAAAGTAGAACCATCGCGGCAACATGGTACCTTGCGACAGTTCTTTGAGAGTTTTCTATCGCTAGCAAGGGAATCTAACGCCCTTGTCCAGTTTGAGGCATTATTGCATCCACAGGATAAGGCAGTGAAATATTCTGCAATGAACTATTTGCAAAAGCAAAAGACAGGCAAGGAGATGATGATGAATATCAAAATCAGGGATTATGAGGTTGATTCTATTATTTTGGATCTTGGATCAGACATCAACATCCTGACCAAGAAAACTTGGCAGTTGATAGGGAATCTGACTCTGAGATGGTCTCCTATATAACTACGACTATCAAACCAGGATAAGGTGCAGCCCATTGGTCGTGTCTTTAATCTGGTTGTCGACATTGAAGGTATGAGAATGCATGTTGACTTTGATGTGATAGAGGTGGTCAAAGACGGTGGCTCTTATCCCGCTCTACTAGGAATTGTATGGGCTAATGATAGCATGGAGGTTATCAACTTTAAGAAATGAGTTATGAAATTTGAAAACTAGGATGTTAGGGTCATTGCTCCTATGGACCCTTAGGAAGGACGTCGGTACATTGAACCTGTAAGGGATGAAGCTGGTAGGAGTTGGGACCATGCCTACAATATCTCTGAGGATTATATTCACCTGACTATCAATGGTGAACTTGGATGGCACAGTTCTAGTTCTATGTCCTCTGACTCTGAACATGCTCTAGAAAATTGGCAGAATCGGTTTCATGAAGTATCATTCAGGAAGAGTGGGTTGATTACACAGTCTCTGCACCACGTCGCCACTGAGACTGTCACATTTCCCAATTGTGAAGGAATACCAGGGCTATCCAAGTTCCTTCAAGAGTTTGAAGAGAAATTTTTCGAACCACAAAGGATATTGGCTCTAGAGTTTGCGCTGAAGGCTACCCCGGCTCAATGGTGGGCAACATACAAACCAATGATCCATGACTAGGAACAGTGCCGGAGACTGATGATGGTGCGCTTCGGCGATTCATATGTCTACCATGCAGGGAGATATGGTGGAAAACTTGACCCCACCACTCATTTGATTGAATGTCATAATTTGTGGGCATTGCAGCCTAGAGATGAATGGGTCCATGCTTTCGTCCATACTCTCGAAGAGATGCTGAGATCCTAGTATGTCACAGCAAAGGTTCACCAAACTATCTCCACATGGCAGGAGTTGTTTATTTTCTTTGTATAGATGTTCAGTTTCTAGGATGCCAACCTAGAGGTATGTAATGCTTTACAAATTATCCGCAATGTTGTACTAAAGGTCATCCATGTCGCCTACCCGATTGATCCACATGCGCATTGCTCCATCCAATCCATTATGAACTGCTACAACTTGTCCGAGGAACCTAAAGATGATGATGAGTTGTAGAATGTTAATATTCCAGAGTCAGAAGGAAGCAGCGATTTGGTAGCCCCAGACATCTCGACGGATTCAATGAGACAGTCATTGAAGATCCAGAAAGTCAATTTTGGGACAAAAGAGAACCCCAAATTTGCCAATGTCAGGGATTACTGGGACGAGGAGGCCATGGCCAGGATCACGAACATGCTACATGAGTTCAAGGACCTTTTCCTGACATAGATTTTAGAAATGAAGGGGATTTTGGGAGACCTAGGTGAAATGAAAATTTTGTTGAAACCAGATGCCAAACCTATGCGACAGAGGTCGTATTGACTAAACCCACGATATAAGGACTAGGTGAAGGCTGAGATAGACCGAATGCTAGATGCAGGGATCATTGAGCCTGTACAAGAATCCGAGTGGATAAGTCTGATGGTGGTCTAGGATAAAAATATGGGAGAAATATGCATTTGAGTTGATTTAAGGAAGTTGAATGATGCCTGTGTACATGACCCATTCTCGACCCCTTTTACAGATGAAGTGCTCGAAGGCGTAGGCAGCCAGGAGATGTACTCTTTTACGGATGGATTTTCGGGATACCACCAGATCCGGATTGCGAAGGAGGATCAACTCAAGACCACATTTGTCACGGAATGGGGCTATTTTCAATATACAGTCTTGTCGTTTGGGATGAAGAATGCACCAGCCATATTTTCTCATGTAGTTGTTGCTATATTTAAAGATTTTATTCAAAATTTCCTGCAGTTGTATATGGATGATTGGACTGTCTATGGACTAATTCTGGGACCATCTCAACAACTTGCGACTGATGCTGAAAAGGTGTTGACAACATCATATCGCATTAAACTCTAAAAAGTGTATTTTTGTGCACCACTTGGCATGCACATAGGGAACATACTATGAAAATAAGGTATGTTGGTCGATCCGGTGAAGATCATGCTAATCCTCAGTTTACCACCACTAGCAAATGTCAAGATGCTTCATGAAACATTGGGGCATACCAGATACTATCACAATTTTATCAAAGAATATGCTACGATTACTGCCCCCATGGAGAAACTACTAAAAAAGGATGTAGCTTACGAATAGACTCAGGAATGTCAAGGAATATTTGACACCTTAAAGGCTAAGATGGCCTCTGTTCCCATACTATTCTTTCCTGATTGGAATAAAGAGTTCCATGTGAATGTCGATGCTTCTTCTCTTGCGCTGGGGGTTGTTGTTGCGTAACCAGGTGAGGGAGACTTGGATCACCCGGTAGCATATGCCAGTAGGAAATTATCATTTGTTGAATGAAATTATACAACAACAGAAAAGGAGGGCCTGGCGATGGTTTATGCTTTGCAGAAGTTTAGGCACTATTTGTTAGGCAGACATTTTAATATGTTCACTGATCATTCTTCTCTACAATACCTCATCAATAATCCTATGTTGGGGGGGAGATATATCAATGGCTGTTACTCTTCCAGGAGTTTGATTTTGAAATAGTTGTAAATCCAGGATGACTGAACACTGGTCTGGATCATCTGTCTCATGTCAAAAACTGTGAAGAATCGACCAATATTGAGTACGGTTTACCAGATGCCCAATTGTTCCATGTTGGCATCGCAGATGATCACTATGCACCAATTATTTAGTTTTTGGCCACTAGTGTCGCCCCAGAGGACATGTCAACTAGCCAAAAGAAGCAGTTGGTCATGAAGTATTTTGATTTTCAACTAATTGCGGGACAGTTATATAAGCTTGGATTGGATGAAATCTTGTGACCATGTATTTTACCACATGAGTAGGGTCCCATTCTCGAGGAAGCACATGCAGGAATTGTGGGAGGCCACTATGGAGGACAGACTACTACGCAGAAGGTGTTGCGCATCGAGCTATTGTGGCCTATGTTGCATAATGATGCCGTTGACTATGCAAGGAGCTGTGACGTCTACCAACGTGTCGGCAAACCATCATGGTGGGATGAGATGTTGTTGGTACAGCAGGTGACTCTGCAACCATTTGATAAATGGGTTGTAGATTTTGTGAGTCCTATTATTCCACCAGGGAAGTGGACTGGTGTGCGATATATTATTACTACAACCGACTATCTGAGTAGGTGGGCAGAAGCCACACTAGTAGTAGATTGTACTGCTGCAACAGTAGCACGGTTCATTTTTGAAAACATCATGACACGGATTGGGTGTCCTAGGATTTTGATGAGTGACTAGGGAAGTCACTTCGACAACTGGACGGTGAAAGCACTAACTGAGGAATTACAGGTGCAACACAAGAGGAGTACACCATACCATCCAAAGGTGAATGGGAATATTGAAGCATTCAACAAAATTTTGGAAGCAGCGCTAACTAAGGTATGTAATGCTAACCATGATTAATGGGACTTGAAGATTCCCATAGTGCTATGGGCGTATCGTACTACTTACAAATGGATAACTGGTCAGACACCATTTAAGTTAGTCTATGGGAAAGAGGCAGTCATGCCTATGGAGTATATTGTTCCTAGTTTGCGCATTTCCATGGCGACAGACAGGGATGATGTAGACACATTAGAAGAGTGAATTGCGTAGTTGATCCAACTTGAAGAAGATCGTTTCATTGCAGGCTTACATCAGCAGGTTGCGAAGGACCGACAAAAGGCATGGCATGATTGCCACATTAAGAAAAAATAGTTTGCAGAAGGATATTTGGTGTTGTTATATGACAACAAGTTTATAAAACATCCAGGTAAGTTGCAAATGCACTGGTTAGGTTTGTATCTTGTTCATTCCATTACTTCTATAGGTGCATTTCAGTTGCAACAATTAGATGGTGTGGTATTTCCGACGCTCATCAATGGGAGTTTCTTGAATCCTTATCAGACGGGGCCATAGTTGCACGATGCTTGAAGCATTGTGTGGGAAAAAAAATGATGGAGATTTTTTTTTAGATAGCCACAGGGAGAGCCTAGGGGAAGAGGCTGTACAAAGTTAGAGTTAATAGTGGCGCAAGTGCGACCACTTGTGATAGCCACAGGGACGTGGGTTGGTCCAATCAAGTAATAAATGCAGGTAGTTAAAATAGTTGGCTGCCAGTGCTTGTTGAAGCAATGCGCATTAATGGTTGATTTGACCGTTAGAGGAGTAGGATTGCCGGCGGAATTGGTGTCATTAATACCATATTTAGTAATAATGGTGATAATAGATTTGGCAATGATGATTTTGAATTAGAAGTGGATCTAAAAGCATGTGGGATGTAGAGGATGGTATTGTTTAGTCGAGCGAGCTGCGTGTTAAAACAGAGTGTGAGTTGTGTAGTAGGTTGTGAGTTGTTGAG
Source organism: Pseudotsuga menziesii (assembly GCA_001517045.1). NCBI lineage: Eukaryota > Viridiplantae > Streptophyta > Pinopsida > Pinales > Pinaceae > Pseudotsuga > Pseudotsuga menziesii. The sequence continues at coordinate 229,642 of LPNX011062667.1, forward strand.
TGAATTACAAAGTTGCAGGTTAGAGTTGTTGAGTGCATTTTATGGGTTGGGGTGTGAGGCATGTTGAGCGGCCTCAGCGCCATTAAAATTTCAAGTGAGTTAGATTCCCCTATTCGACCCACCGTTGTCGAAGAATAATTCATGAGCATGCCAGTTTGCTCATCGTCTATCCCCAAGCGGAAGCAGCAGGCTCAAAAGCCCAGTTCCACACTGCCGCAAAAGAGGAAAACCCGCACGTCAGTGAGAGAACAAGGGGAAGGAACTGTATTGACTAGGGCATCGAGGTCAGGAGCTATTAACTCCATGGCACCTCAGGGCATATCTATTCATGACATTTTGGGATATGTCACTCCTACGCGTCCAGGAGCAAAGCCGAGGCACCCGACAAAAAGTTAGAAGTATCCACTGAAGTTTCCATCACTACCAAAAGGGATGACATGCTCTATCGACATCATCCCCACCTTAATCAGGATAAAATTTGAAGACCATGACTTGTTGTTACTCAAATATGTCAGGGATGAGAACTATGAATCAGTCCCGATGGTACCGGGCGCCCCAATTCGGTGGATTCCTCAACCTTGGGCAAGTGGGTTAAACCAATACGAATTTTTGGGGCTCATCAATATGCCTCATTTTGGGTGATTGAATGAATCCCATGCATGTGTTAAGAAATTGTTGGCTTGTTTTCAAGGGGGGACACTTTGGTTGAATACGTTGATCCTTGTTACAGTAGATTTAACCACAAGAATCACAAGCTTGCCAAAGGCTGGGAAAGATATGGCACAGTATATCCGCGGGCAAGATGTCGACAAGAAACTTTCTAAGCAGCTAAAGGAGTGCTTTGTCCTACAGCGGGATGGTCACTCCTACCGAATTGACAGTATCAACTCATAAGCGGTGCATATCAACGCACAGATTCTGGAGAGTAAAGTTATGCGGGGAAATCGACTGGTTCAATGTAACTCTGGTGTTGTTGCATGCACCCTGAAGTGTGTGGAGGGTGTGCAAATGAATTGGTCATTATTTTTGTTGAATCAGTTACTAGAAGACACTCTTGCTGCTCAAACCAAGCGGCCATTTTCATATAGTTGGTTGTTTATCCTTATTGTGCTAGTTTCCTAGATGGAATTGGAAGACTATCAACCGATGACAGTTGATGATGCAAAGGTGTGCAAAGGAGAAAGATATCGAAAATTATGGTGGGTTGAAGAACCTAGTTGACAGGCAGATTGCACCATTCATTTCTGGGTTTATTGGAAAGCACTGGAGGCCGTAGCAGTCGTCATTCCCTGAGTCTCTCCTTATGCAGCGGCTCATTCGGTTTGCCATCAGGCCCCACTCTATTCAAATTCAAGCAAGGTGGGACCCCAACTGGAAGTGGCTACCTTTACCTTACAAAGTCACTGTGAAAGTTTTAGATGCAATTTTTACAAAATGTTCGACGGAATGGCACAACCGGTGAGTCAGGAGGAATTGTCTAAGGAGCCACCACCTGATTCCCCAGAAGAGCCTGCCCAAAAGGAGCTGGGCATTCATGACTTTGACAATGAGTCATCGATGGACCCTGAGGATGCAGCATAGTGCATGTGAGAGGAGACTCATGCCAAATGGTGCCAATAATATGATGCGTGTAGTGGTATTCGATCAGGGATGGAGGACCAAATGCAGCGGCTCATCAAAGTAGTCACTGAATCCTCTGAGGCTACAACATAGGCAATCCAAGAGTTGAACCATGCAGAATCTGGTACGGTAAGAGATAGATTAAATTCCATTTTTATATTATTTCCAGGAAAACCTCTATGCAACCTATGATGCAGGACATCCCATTGATTAACACTCAGCCTTGATCTAGGAACGTGCAAGTTCCCCTGACTATGATCGACGTGGGAAGTGAAGAAGTCCACCAACTACTGCGATCGATCCAGAGTGTGGATTTGGATCTAAACAAGTTATCTGCTATGATGTTAGTGGAGTTTCAGCATGTTTTCACCCTAGAATTAGTGGCCCGACAGAGAGAACTGACTAGGGGCTATGTCCAGTCACAGAGCGCATCATAGAAGCTGCAGAAAGAGGTAGAGGAATTGCATCAGGCCAGGGTGCAGTTGGTAGAAGAAAAAGTGCAAGAGATTGACACCTTGAAGGTAACGCAGGCTGAGCTGTAGTGAAAGGTTGTTGATAAGATTACTGAACTGAATAAGGTGCAAGATTTCCTGATTGTCAAAAAGGCGCTGATGTGTGCCCGATGTAGTGAAGTCGAGCAAGCTATTTTGGAAGCTTGCCAACACATTTTTGAGAACATGGTCGAGCTCACCCCAGTCGAGAAGGCCAAGCGACTAGGGCAAACTATTTTCCAGCTTCAGGATACCAACCTGATGCTCAATGCCCTGGTACAACCTACGACACCGCCAGAGCAGGTTTCGGAAAGGAAGGCCTCCATTGAAGAAATCACGCAGCAATTTGAAGGTTTTAAAGCACAAATATCAGCATACACCCTGTCAACCTAGCGTGGCTCAAGGACGAGACACAAGACTATGTTGGGGGCTTGTTGGAAGGGGTTTTGGTAAGTGATTTGCGCAGCATCGCAGCAGCTGCGCAAGCTCACGCGGTATCGCGTAAGGCCAGATCAACAGGATGGGAGGAAAAATAACTGTTTGAATATTTTATATATTATCTGACCAAGTTTTGTCAAAATAGGTCATTTGCTGTTATAAGTTAGTTAGAAGTGGACCTTCAATGTAATGGCGCAAGCCTATTTATAGATCTAATTTTTTAATTATAAGCGGGTTATTTCTAGAAAGACATGAGGTGATAGATCGGTTTTGATCGAAAACCTTATGAGTGTCGTAGGAGATCTAGTGCAGTCTGGTTTTCAAAAAAATTCTATTGTATCTATGATCTATCCAGGTTATTTTCTGATGCATTCGGCCTCCAGTTTTGGAGAGAATTGCTTGGTTTTGGATCTTTTGCACAAAGTTATTAAATATGACAGTTGATGCCTAATATTGTATTTTGTGTTCTCTATGTTGCAATATTCCTTGTTACGATGTTGTGATGAAATAAATCTATTACAATGTTGTGATTTGTTATGATGTCGATGCAGTTTATTCTATCTCTTCTATAATGATGATGATGTGATCTGTGTTAAAGTCTGTTACATTTCTGTGCATTATGAGTTGAGATGTCTTATGATTAATGCTACTGCACTTGCAATACTAAGACTAATGCATAATGCAATCTGTTTTAATGCAATGTGTCAACTGCATAGATCTGGTTCCTATTAGTTATGTTGTTTTCCTGTCAGATCCCATATCCTCAGTCCCCACTATCAGAAACTCAGTTCCGACAGATCTCCCTCGAGCATCTTGGGTGAGACTTCATCCGCTTTATGGATGTTGCTAGGCAGGCTAAACCCTGTCTAGGCCAGTGCTCAGGGAGATCGCACTGCAGTGGGAGTCAACAGAGTGAGAAACCCTATCGACGAATCTTTGTTGGTGGGTTTTTTCCAACAACTATTTCTTTCTATTTTTATGTTATTTTGGTAATTTGGTGCATAAAAACCTCTCCCAACCACTATTTCATTTTCCCTTACCGAACAATAGATCCTTCCCTCCATGGGTTGCTACTCATTAGTAACCAAAGTGCATTTTGGTCCTCATGATATTATTCCTCCATAGGGATGGGAGTCCATGAAACTATATGATACTGAATTCAGATTCATATGGTTTTTCACTTCAGTCATTGAATTACCCCCGTACTCCCACATTTTGGAATTGTTTGTTTCATTTTATATGTTACAAGCCCACCTCTTCATCCATACTATAAAAGTTACACTACATTTCAACCATTCATCGACCTCTAAAGAGACTACCACCAGTTCCATACCAATGATCTCTTCCATTTCCTATCACTAGCATTGTTGATTCATTAATGGTCACCCCTTGGAAACTTATCTCCTTGAAATTCTTCTCTCTCAAACATTTGTATTACTTGGGAAACCATTTAAAAGTGATTCATAGCATGGCTAGAAAATATATATGTTATTATCTTATGACAGTGTCCTTGGTCACCTTTGTTTTGAGCATTATGAGATGAGTCACCCATGTAACCCCACCTATGTTAGCTTCCAAGTATTCCTTTAACTTCAATATCCCCTACCTCATGAGTATTTCCCAATGCATCCATTTTCCTTGGTAACCCCTTTGCATTCCTCCTCTGCTATTATCACAAGTCATATAAGTACTGATAGGTCGAATATGCCTTCATGCTTTGAAAAAAGGAAGTATTGAGTCCATCACTCTTTAAAAATACATTTCCCCTATGTCTTAGTCCAAGTACCTCTCATTCCCTAGTATCATCTCTCTTTATCATAAACAAATCCCTCGTAATTTTTTGGTCTAGGGAAAGGGCCAAGAAAAGTGCATAAGGATAAATCAGACGCGTAAGAAAAGGACAAAATGTGAGCACGCGACAGGGTAAAAACATGATAAAAAGGGGAATAAAGGAATTGGGCTAGACAATAGAAGTAGAGGTAGAAGGCCATTGAGCCACAAATCTTGCAGCTATGTGCACAGACCGCTAGTAGTCGAGTAATATGCAGCTGACTGCGCAGATAGTAAGTAGAAGAGTTGATCCATGTTGTGTGTGGATCAGTAGGAGTAGATAGAGAATAAACTAGAGAGCATAAGAGTAAGAATATTGAGTCAAAAGACATATCTTAAGAACAATCTGCAGGTTGCAGACTGCACGGTGCTATATCCATTTCTCATGCCAGATGAAGAGCGCCTTGGTGGTTTTTTCCCATATGGGTTTCCACATTTTTTCTTGTGTTATATGGATTATAATTGTTGAATGGTGAATGTTTATATGAATGTTTGTTTACCTTTCATTATTACAGTTACTGTTAAATGTATTTCATGATCTAATTTACTTATGAATGAATGGCTACTTAAGAATTGGTTGGAATGGTATGTATGCGTTCATGGCTAAGTTGTTAAGCACAAGTATAGTCATGCACTATTTGTCATACAAGGAAACAACTATGTCGCATCGTCACACTAGATTTTGGTTTGTAAGGACAAGGTCGGGTCGTGCGCAAGTCACGACGCCTCTCTGTGTTTTTGTCGCATGGTATTAAATCTCCATCTGGTCACCTTTTTCAAGCTCCTTGGCCGTGCGTCAAGGGACCATAAATCCCTCACCAACTACGGAAACATGGTTATGGCAGTTACCCATTAGATATCTCAGGTGATATTGTTCCTGCCTCGCAGGCGTTTTCCACTGAGCTTGCTCCGTCGAGCTGATGTATTTTGGTATCATGTTGGTATTGTGTTGTTGTTTGAACCATGGGTTGAGATAGGAAGTAGATAGAAGACCAGAAAATGGTTTCGTTTCCAAGACCTTTTTGTTTGAAATGAGGGAAATTTTGTGGTATCCGGTAAAGAACGAGATAGAGGACTGGCCGGAGTTTAAAACGCTGGAATTTGCGCAAGAAGAGAGCGCAGGATCTCATTTCAGTGCAAAAAACTAGGTAGACTAGTACATATATTCTGATATTCATGAGATCTTCTTTGCAGAGTTTCCTATCATGCTGCACGAGTGGTTGTCCAGGTTGGCAAGAAGACAGACAAATATCCAGAGGAAAGAGACAATTGAGTGGGATGATCAGTTGGTTCACGAGGTAACTAATGTAAGCCACACCATCTCTAGAGTTGTTGATTTTTGGGTTGATAGTATTTTGCAAAAATATATTACTGAGTTTGCAGTAGAGGCTATAACCTTGTATAGTGAGGATGAAAGAAAAATTTTCCAAGGACCGCGAACAAGGTATTTGTTATCTATCAGTACATGGATTAAGATGATTTTTTATGAAAGGGTATCATGCAGTTGAGTAGTTGATTCACGTACTACGGAGGAAGGATATGTTGCAGAAGACCTATCAAGAAAATGGGAAATTATGAGTTGAGATGTTTCCAGGAAGTACATAACCTGAACTAGAGGTTAGATTCCTAAGGAGTGGAAGGAGATTCAGATCTGCAAAGAGGAGAAAGACAGAGGAAGGTCAATGAGCTCCTAGTTTGTTTGAGGAAAGCAAACATGAACTCTAGTCATAGATAGACGAAGGTTATAGTGATGAAGAGGAGGACTATAGCCTGATTTCAGAAGGACCAAAAGACTCTGAAGATTTTGTTGAGTCACCAAGGTCAGGATGCAACTACATCACACCAGGAGTGTGACCAGAGGTAAGTTCTAGAGCCTCATTGCCTAAAAGATTTATGAATATTGATAGTGCTAGCACAACGACTAGTGCGTAAGAGGAGGTACCCCCCTTTACTTCTTCACCAGATAACCCCGACGCCAACACAATGGCTGGGGCAGATATTCGGTTACCTATATTCAATGGAAATGGAGAAGAGGATCTAGAGTAGCATTGGTTCATCTATGAGGTTGTATGGATGGTTCGTTTAGTTAAGAATCCAGACTTAAAGAAAGTACAGATGATCACAACTCTAAGGGTTCATGTGCTAGATTGGTTTATGAAGTACTACATAGTACCAATAGGAACACCACAGAATACCCTTGAAGATATACGAGCCGCGATGATCTCTAAGTTCAGGAAACCTAAATCTAAGTCACAATGTATCACTGAGATCAAGGAGATAAAACAAGCATTGGTAGAGATAGTGTGGGACTTTGACCAAATATTTAAAAATTTGATGACCAAAGTAATTTTCCATATGTCATATGTTCAGCATAAAGAGTGGTTCATTGTTGCACTGTTGCCACACATCAGAGGCCCATTGATGCAACAAAAGATCGAGTCACAGACAGAAGCACTAGAATTGGCAATGAAGTTGGAAGCGTTGCCAATCGATGATGGTGTCATAGGCATGGTCCAGATTCAGTCACAGTTGGTTAATTTAACAATCCAACTACAGGACATTAAGAAGGGTAAGGAATCCCATGAAGACTTATGGTGCACAAAATGAAAAATGGACGAACACACTAAGGATAACTATCTGAACTTCATGAATTATGTTTCATCCGGTGCTCCAAACCCATTAAATGGCCATGGACTACCCTGGTGTCACATATGCCAAACTAGAGGACATCGCGACAAGGATTTCCTATACCTACAAAATATTGTAAGTACCCTAGAAAACCTATTTTGTAAATTTTGCAAGTTAGTAGGGCATGAAGAGAAGGACTGTCGAGCATATCAATTCTTGAAGGAAAAGATAGTAAACACATACTTAATGAAGAATGAGGGGAAGGATGAATCCACGCAAGCATCATACCATCCTGCACAGTTCCCACCCAATTAGCGTCGGAACCAATATCAACCACAGTATGCGTTGTAGTAGCCATACACACAGCAGAATCACTATCAGCCACAATATCAACAAAATTAGTACCCCCCACAGCAAACACATCCTTAGGGAAGGGGTGGAGGAAACTTCAGAGGCAGAGGAGGTGGAGGAGGATTTGGTAGAGGAAGAGGTCAGGTTACATGCTATAACTGTGGAAAAAAGGGTCACTATGCTAGATATTTCCTAGAACCTATGAAGACATGTTCATACTGTAAGAGATAGGATCATAATGTGGAACAATGTCCAAAGTTGATTGTAAAATGGAAGGCCAGCACCATTGCAGGTCCTACTCCTGAGAAGAATCCAATTTCAAATATTAACTTTAATGTTTAAATGATTGTCATTGAACCAAGAGAGTCGAGTGTTGTTGTCATAACACGAGGAGGTGTTGCAACTGGAGATAATTTGGATATACCACAAGAAAAATTGCAGCTACAGGTATGACCTACGACACAGAATAAGGTGTCATTCAACGTCCAGAAACAGAAGAAACTATTCATGGACGTGCAACCAAAGTTTTTGGATCCAGAAGAACTGTCGAAATCAAAAGAAGTTAGGGAGATTCCTGAATGATTCCAACACATCTTCCAGAAGAAGGCCCCACAAAAGGTTAGTAAATTTAAGTCCTTTCGATGAAGTTGTTTAGTGCTAATACAAGATAAATACACCATCATAGAACTACAAGCACTGATAGAAGAAACCTAGTAGAGCCACACCCTAAAAAAAGAGTTAACCAAGTTGGAAAGAAATTCAAAACTGGGAAGGAGTTAAGATTGATTGTGCATATAGGAGATTATGATATGGACTATATCATTTTAGACCTGGAATCCGATGTCAATATTTTGACGCGACAAAAATGGGAAAGTATGGGCAAGCCGCGCTTGGACTGGTCTCAAGTCTATTTGTGAGTTTCCAATCAAGCGAAGGTCCTCCCAATTGGTAGATTGATTCAAGTCCCTGTTGATGTTGAAGGATTGCACACATTTTAATATTTTGAAGTCATTAACATTGTTGATGACAAAAATCCCTATCCTGGGCTACTGGAAATATATTGGGCCATAGACAATCATACCATTATTAATTTCAAGAAAAGGATATTCTCATTCGAAGATAATGAGATGAGAGTGGTGTCACCCATTCATCCAATGGAAGGATAGAGATATGTTGAGCATGTCTATAATGATGGACAGGGTGACTATCTCGACCATATATACAATGTCACATCTATTCAAGAAGATTATATCAATCCAATCGCAGATGGCAACTTGAGCTAGAAGAGCGCTAGTTCTTGCACATCTGACTCAGGGGAAGCTTTGGAGAACTGGCAGAACCGCTTACATGAGGTCTCTATGAGGAGGTGTGCAAGAGTTACAAGGTCTGTGCAATAGTTAGAGAATGATGAAAAAGAGCTACCCACTTATGAAGGTTTACCTAACCTTGCATCCTTCGTAAGTGAATTTGAAGAACTCGTCATAGAGTCGCAGCGCTTGTCTGCATTAGACTATGTACCGAAAGCTACACCTACTTGATGGTGGGGTACACACAAGCAGATCATAAAATACTAGCCACAATGCAGAAGTTTGATGGAAGTCATATTCAGAGAAGAAGTCACAACAATCATCCATAAGTACATAGGATTGTCAAGTCCTTTTGAGCACATAAATCGGTGTCGTACAGTATTTGCTGAATACCCGCAACAGGAATGGGTCCATCATTTCATTCAAACATTGAAAATGACACCCATAAGTTGGTACACATATATGGAGTTGCGAAAAGGTACTCAGCATTGGGAAGACATAGCTAAATAGTTGGCGCACACATTTGATTTTACTGACGAGCACCCCACAGTAGATGTCGCGCTTCAAATAATCAAAGAAAAGTTATTTTCTCAGGTCCCTGTCAAGGAGGAAAATTCCCACCAGTGCAGTGCGAGCATTCAGCAATGGATGGCTTGTTATAAATTAGTTGTATATCTATATGATGATCCAACTAACATAAACATACTGAAATCAGAGGGTACACAAGTAGTAGAAGCCAGTGGTATTTCTAGGGACCAGTTCCTGAAACCGCTGAAAACCAAGAAAGTAAACATTCGATCACCAAACAACCCAAATTTTTCCAATATAGGAGATTATTGGGATGAAGAGACAGCCGCAAAGATCATAGACTTACTACATGAATACCAAGACCTATTCCCTACCAACTTCTCAGAGATGAAGGGCATAGTAGGTGATCTCCGGGAAATTAAAATACCACTGCGACCAGATGCTAAACCCAGTAAACAGAAACCGTATAGGTTGAACCCAAGGTATAAGGAAAAGTTAAGAACATAATTGCATCACATGCTCAACACAAGAATTATTGAACCTGTCAAAGAATCAAAATGGATCATCCCTATAGTGATACAGGATAGTAAAACAATAGGTGAAGTCAGGATCTATTTCAACTTGAGGAAGCTAAACGATGCATGCTTGCATGATCCATTCCCAACACCATTTATAGATGATGTCCTTGAAAGCATCGATGGCCAGGAGATGTATTCATTCACCGATGGCTTCTCGAGCTATCATCAAGTTAGAATCGCAAAGGAAGATCACCACAAGAAAACATTCATCATAGAATGGGGATGCTATCAGTATATGGTAATGCCCTTTGGACTCAAGAATGCACCTGCTATTTTTTCTAGAATAGTAATCTCTGCTTTTAAATATTTCATTCATAAATTTATTGAGGTCTAATTTGATGATTGGACCGTGTTTGGCCTAGTAAGAGACCATATTGAGAGTCTGCACATGATGTTGGGCCACTGTCACCAGTATCTAATCGCACTTAATTCAAAAAAATGTATCTTATGTGCACCATTTGGGGTTTTGTTGGGTCACGTTGTATGTCGTGACGGTATCTTGGTCGACCCAATAAATATTGCAATTATTCTTGACTTACCACCACCTACATCAGTCATGTAACTCATATCAATGCTAGGACACAAAGGCTACTACAGAAATTTCATTAGAGGATATGCAGCAATCACTGCACCTATGGAGAAACTGCTGAAAAAATATGTAAAGTTTCAATGGACAATAACTTGCCAAGAAAGCTTGGATAAATTGAAGAAATAAATGGCCACTACACCAATACTTGTATTTCCTGAATGGAAAAAGGAGTTCCATGTGCATGTCAACGCATCGTCTATCGCACTCGACATAGTATTGACACATCTAGGAGAGGGTGCACTTGAGCACGCTATTTCTTTTTCTAGCAGAAAAATGTCAACGGTAGAAAAAAACTACACCACGGTGGAAAGGGAAGGCCTCTCCATGGTCTACATGCTTGAGAAGTTCCAACACTACTTGTTGGGTGGACACTTTTAGATGTACACCGATCATTCAACGCTAAAACACCTAGTCAACAAGCCATTGTTGGGGGGGAAGATCTATAGATGGCTTTTCCTGTTCCAAGAATTCGATTTTGAGGTCATTGTTAAACTTGGTCGACTGAATGTTGGGCCAAACCACCTGTCAAGGATAGAAAGTGGTGAAGATCCAACAAGCCTGGAAGATAATTTTCCTGACGTGCAACTATTTTCCATAACCATGATGGAAGACCAGAACAAGGAATTTAACACATTCATTCACTTCTTGAGTATAGGTTATGCGCCCCCAGGATTCACCACTAATCAGAAGAAACACTTGGTCGTCAGACTTCCAACTATACATTGATTGTGGGACATCTGTATAAACTAGGCAAAGATAAGATATTGCGTCATTGTGTTTTTACTACGAACGACCCTGGGTTATGAGTGAAGCACACATCGGTGTCGCAGGAGGACACTATGCAAGGAAATAAACTGTGCACAAGATATTACAAGCAGGACTATGGTGGCCAACCATACACATGGATACCAAGAGTTTCTGCAGACGCTGTGATATCTGCCAAGGAACAGGAAAAACCTCATGACACAATGAGATGCCACTTACACCGTAGATAACTTTGCAAGCATTTGACAAATGGGTTGTTGATTTCATTGGACCAATCAGTCCAGCAGGGAAAATGACTGGCGTTTGCTACATTTTCATGATGATGGACTATTTAACCAAATGGGTTGAAGCCACACCTGTTAAAGATTGTACTACTACAACCACATCGAAGTTCCTATTTGAGAATGTGGTGACTAGATTTGGCTGCCTGAAAATTCTACTAAGTGATCAAGGTACACATTTTGTTAACAAAATGATTGTTGAACTTACTGCAGAGTTTCATATCTAGCATAAGAAGATGATACCTTATCATCCTCAGGCAAATGGAACGGTCGAAGCATTCAACAAGATTCTAGAGAATGCATTGACCAAGGTATGCAACGTGCACCAAGATGATTGGGATAAAAAAGTTTCAGCTATGTTATGGGCATATCAAACAACTTCCAAGTGACTAACAGGCCACACCCCATTCAGGATAGTATATGGGTAGGAAGTTGTTGTAGCCATGGAGTACATTGTGCCAAGCCTAAGAATTGATGCGCTAATAGAGATGACTGACGGACATGTTTTCTAGCAAATACTATCACAGTTCGTGCAGATGGAAGAGGAACGCTTTGTTGTAGGACATCACCAAACCATGGAAAAACAAAGACAGAAAGCATGGCATGATCGCCATATTAGGGTTAAGCCATTCAAAGTCAGAGGACTTATTTTGTTGTATGACAATAAGTTTTTCAAACACCTGGGCAAGCTAAAGACACATTGGCTTGGGCCATATGTGATCATGCACATCACTAATGCGGGCACAGTAAAACTTCAGAAAATCAATGGAACATATGTCGCAGGAATGGTGAATGGCAGTTTCCTGAAGCCTTACTACAATGGTAGTGACATGCTTGGCTAGGACCTCACTGCGTAGATCAGAAAAAAAGAGAGAGAGAAAAGATAAAATTATTCTTTCGCACGCCTGCAACAAGCGCATACAAGAGCACAGGAAAAAGAAGAGAGTGCATGGAAAAGAGGAAATGATGAGCTGGATGGTACCTGGCATTAAAAGAAAATATCTGGTAGAGATTAAGGCGGTTATGACAGCTAAGAGTCATAAATTTGATGAGATACGAGAGGAATGATGGTGTGCTTTTCGGTCCCGTCAGCCGTCCTAACTTCCATAATTGTGATGACAGGTACAACCCATAAATTGAGAAACAGAGTTAATGAAGGAACGCATTGGCCGAGAATCCCAAGTGATCGATTGGACATCCAACTTTGATTTCATGACAACTACAGAGCGCCTTGGTGTGTATAAATACAAGGATTTGCCTTCAAACACCCGTTTAAGCACACAGAGAGAACCAGAGCCAAGTTTTTGCAGAGCCAAAACCTATCATAGTCTAAGACAATACCCATGGTAATTGAGATCCCCATAGACAGCGAGCTATACCATCCAACCTTCACTTCAGGTTTCCCAATTGAGGAAGAAGAGGTAGAATCACCTGACCCATAGCAACCAGAGCCACAACTAGAAAGTGACCTGATGGCGAGAACCAGAAAGAAACCTGCCCTTGCTCCTACAAACGCCCCTGCCCATATTCCAACCCCTGGTTCCCACCCTATGCAGAACCCAGTCCAGAGACCACCAGCTGCAGTTGCAGTTGTGCAGCCACATATATATCCAAGACAAGTGGGAGAGAGAACCTGGAGAGTTATCCCAGTCGAGACGACAAGGAAATGAAAAATTAAGGTTGTTTCAGACAATGCCAGCAAACTTCCAATGGAGCAAGACCCACTGGAGGAATAAGCCATGGAGGAAGACTCCCCACCATGCAAAAAATAGGCTGATGATGAGGATAATGAGAACTTTCCCCACTATTTCTGACCACGAAGAGCTAATGTAGAGGAAGTGGAGCTTCCAAAGAAAGCCAACACATTCCTGGTAGCACCTCGTCTACCTGAGAGCATTCACTTATTGATGAAAATCATGCCCAAGATTTCCAAGCTAGGATTCAAGGACTTCAACACTTGACAGGAGGAAGGTCTGAAAATATAGGACTGTATGGTCATGGTTCAAACCAGTCTGACTGAGCCTAACATGCTGAAGCCAATGCAATGGGCTCAGGGCGTCAGCCACGCAGGATTGGTGAACCTGCTCTTCATGCCATACTTTGGCCACATTATCCAAGTCAACACATATGTGAAACAACTCCTGGTCTATTTCCACAGAGGCTGCCTATGGATCGATTAGCCATACCCTATTGATGTCGATCTCATCTCCTCGATCATAGGGCTTCCAAAGAAGGGATACAACCCCACGCAGTATTTGCGCCCGACAAGGGATACCACTAAGACAAAGTTGAAGTTTAATATTTAGTGTGCAAAAATAGGCTTCCAGATTGGCCTTATCGAAGATGCAAGCATGCAGTTCACGACAAGGATCTTGTCTTTTAAGTTGTTGCACAAGATGAGTCCAAATCAATATACCATGGGCATGGTAGAAGTTGCACAAAAGTACGCACTAGGAAGGGTTTTCATTTTGTTCTAGTTCTTACTGAATGAACTAATTGATGACGCAGAGCAGGCCCAGGAGTACCCTAACTACAAATTTCACTGCTCCTGGATTCTCATCTTGATCTTGTTCCAAGTGTGGGATAACCCTCTAGGATATCAACAAATGGATGTCCCACTACCTTTCCATGGAGGAAAGTACCAGAACTTATGGGAAGCCAAGTAAGACAGGAACCGAGAAAAGGATAAAAACATCGATTTATTTTTGCACGCATAGGCGCTACGCGAAGTTATCCTTCGATCTCACTGAGTCCAAGCTACGATGATGTGCTGGTATGTAGGGTTCATCAATTTCCAGGATGATGTGCATAACATGATCTTGGACCCAAAGAAGGACCCAGCAAAGCAAGCACATAATGCAGGGTTCATGATCATTGATGTTGATGTGGAAGCAATCATCCAAGAATGGTCAGATGAATGGAGTGGCCCACTAGTAAAGCCACTTCCTGAATACCAGACCAAGACCAAGAAGACCCACCAATGAGCCAAGACAATGGCCAAAGAAATGAGGGAGGTGACGATTCAAGAAATCAGTGGCAAGAAGAAGTGAAAAAAGATGATAATGAGGGTGGCTCTGATCATGATGATTCACAACTAGTTAGGAACAAATCCTGACTTAGCAAAGAATGCAGTGACAAGAATGTGGTCCACCCCACAAGAAAAGGAAAGCGAGCAAAAACACTAACACGGATACCTTGATAGAAGAGGATATTTGTGTGCTAGCAGAGGTTGTAGCTGAGGTTGCCAAGGACAACCTCGCCGCTATGAAAATGTAGTAGCTAAGCATAGTTGATCAAGTTGGAGGTCACCTTAATAAGCTGGTAGATTCTATTAATGATGTTGAATCCACTGTTGAGGCCGATACATACAGTGTGGATCCTAGTGTTCCAATAGTTGTACTAGAACTAGTGCCATCGATCAAAGTATAGATCCAGGGTCGCGCACTAGAAATAGGGGCATCCACGACTACATTCGATGATATTATCAAGGAGTTTGACACATTGCACATTGTCTTCTCCAAGTTAAAATTGGGTGAATTCTATGAGATCCAGTAGGAAACCGTGACAAAAGTATGCCTTAGGGATAATGTTGTTTCCTATCAGGCAACAAAACAGAAAAGAAAGCCAAAGGCGCGCAAGGCCCTCCTTAAGGAGAAAGATAAAGAGATTGAGGTGTTCGAGTACAACTGTGTCACTTTAGGTGAAACCATTAAGGGTGTCTTTGTAGAGTTCCCACCAAAAGCGATCCTGGAAGATGAAGATTCAGTAGCTAAGGTTGCTCGACTGTCGTGGATTGCAGTGTATCTGAAGAAGCAGGTTGAGGAGATTCAAGCTAGGAAGGTACCAAGCACACCTCTTGAGGTGCTCAAAGAGAGAAGAAGATAAATGTTTGAAGCTATTGAGAAGATCACTGAGGGAGAAGCACTATGCACAAAGGTATTTGAAGCTATTTCCATGATTTGGGAAGCACTTCTAGAGGAAAAAACTGCATAAAACATAAGGGAAAGCACACAGCATGCAAATGAGAAAATTAGTGCTGCAAAGATAGAGATGAAGGGGCTTCCATTTTAGCAGAAGGTTACAAATATGGTAGTGATCAAGAGACTACAACAGGAATTCCAATATCTTTGCGACCAAGAGCAGACTAGGAAATTCGAGGTGGAGACGCATCAAACAGAAGTTGTGTGGCTCACAGGCCTTATTCATCCTATGCAGTAGAAGCTTCAGGAAATTGTGCAAACACTAGAGGCAGGACCATCAAAACATATCAGTTCTGACTGTGTAGAACAATTGGCCTCACAGGTAGAGGAAATCACAGTGGAAGTTGCTAGAGTGCAACAGATGGTGAAATAATTCCAGGACAAGGTTGGTCCTCCCGCGTAGTCTGATCCTGCGCCAAAAACATAAAGTCTTGGGGGGGGGAACTAAAGTTTTGTGACAGGATAATTTTTGTGGAGAAGTCCCTTTTTACTTAGTGGATTGAGATGATCTAGATGTGAGTGTTGGGGGCATGTTGGTCTAGGGAAAGGGCTAGGAAAAGGCATAAGGATAAATCAGATGTGCAAGAAAAGGATAAAAAGTGAGCATGTGACAAGGTAAAAATAGGATAAAAAGGGGAATAAAGGAACTGGCACAGAAGGATAAAACATGTGCGGGAAAAAGGAAGAACAAGAGGAAAGTTGTGACAAGATAGTTTCTACAAGGAAGGAAAATACGAGACGGCGAAAGAGGTAGGTAGAAGAGTTAAATTTGGATAGGCATAAATCAAGGAAGATGACAGAAGGAAGAACCAGGAAAAGAGGGAAGGACAATTTTGTGGCTAGTTATAACCAGTACAGATGAACTGAAAGACATTTCCATGGCTAGTTAAGGTTGTGGTTAATGTCTCCCAAGAATTTCGCGGCTAGGTATGGGATGACATTTATGTAACATAAGATATTTTGTAAGTTGTTGAGTCTGTAATAACTCATTTGTACTCATTCGACCCTGTGTGGTCTTGTAAATATTATAAATAGAAGGAACCTGTTTTGTATAAGGGTTCAGTTCATTGGATTCATTGAGAAGGATGTAATTCCAGTAAGTTGTTTGGACAATAGAAGTAGAGGTAGAAGGATGTTGAGTTGCAGATCTTGCGGCTGTGTGCACATATCGCTAGTAGTCGAGTAATATGCAGCTGAGTGCACAAATAGTAAGTAGAAGATTCGATCCAAGATGTGTGCGGATCAGTAGGAGTAGATAGAGAATAAAACAAAGAGCATGAGAGCAAAAATATTGAGTCAAAATACATATCTTAAGAACATTTTGCAGGTTGCAGACTGCAAGGTGCTATATCCATTTCTCATGCCAGGTTAAGAGCACCTTAGTGGTTTTTCCCAGATGGGTTTCCACATTATTTCTTGTGTTATATGGATGAATATTGTTGAATGGTGAATGTTTATATGAATGTTCTTTTACCTTGCATTATTACAGTTATAGTTAAATGTATTTCATGATCTGATTTACTTATGAATGAATGACTACTTAAGAATTGGTTGGAATGGTATGTATGCATTCATCGCTAAGATATTAAGCACAAGTATAGCCGTGCACTGTTTGGCTAAGTACAAGGAAATAGTTGTGTCACACCGTTGCACCAGCTGTTGGGTTGTAAGGATGAGGCTGATTCGCGCACAAGTCACGATGCCTCTCTGTGTTGTTGTCACACAGTAGTAAAACTCCATCCGGTCACCTTTGTAGAGCGCCTTGGATGCACTCCAAGGGACCATAAATCCCTCAAAAACTGTGAAAATATGGTTCTAGCAGTTACCCATTAGATATCTCAGGTGAGATTGCACCTGCCTCACGAGCGTTGTCGATTGAGCTTGGTCCGTCGGGCCAATTTCTCTTGGTATCATGTTGGTATTGTGTTGTTGATTTAACCACAGGTCGAGACAAGAAGTTGATAGAATGCCAACATCATTGATTTGTTTTTAGTAGGTCTCTTTCTATCAACTTCAACAAACTTATTCTAGGGGATATGTTTAGAGCAATTCTATACCTTGGCCCCATTACTATCATTGATAAATTACCTTGCACTAATATAGGGGAGACCTTACTACCCCTTGTATTGGATGGTTCTCATGTTCTTTATTCCAACACATTATTGCATCATTGAGAATCATATAGTATGGTGGATTCTTATCCCATTTTTCTCAAATACCCCATCTCTTCAGTCTATTATGGAATCCATTCAATTCCCTAAACTTGTTTGGCTCTCTCTTACAATTTTTGAGCCACCTATGAGTATTTTCTCATGGCATTACTCCTTATAGATATTGATCCCCTTAAATTTTTTGCAAGGCTTCAATTTTTGTGATTATTCATCCTACCTAGATTCCATTGTTCCTTCTCATGTATCTCAAATTCCAAAATGAACCCATCCTTTATAAATCTAGAATTGTTTCGAGTTAATTTCTGCATTTGCTTAAAATCCTTTTTGGAATAGTTAAGAGCCTTTTTAAGAATTGACTTGCTTCCTTCTATTTGTAAGAAATAATGCAGCTAACATAAGACATCATTTTCATAGTATCAACTATTAGTATCTATTTCATTCCATTTTTATAGTTCACTAGTTTATTTTGGTTTTTGTTTAAATTGGTGTGTTTTAAAATTTGAAAAATGTTCCTTTACATGATTATAGATGTACTCAATTTTGTTTAAAGAAAAATAATTCATGTTTCTTGGCCATTGAACATTATGTAACCCACCTAGAACTGAAAAAATAAAGAAATTATTTTTTATTTGAGAAAACATTATGCTAAAAGTTATTGTAAAGTTTTTTATGACCAAATTGGTCAAGGATTACTGTAATTGAATATTTTATTTATTTAAATAATTAAATGAAGAGAAACCTATCCAAAGGAAAATGTTGAAAGAGTGTTCATTGACCCACTAGGAGGAATGAGTAGCTACAGAAGGATAAATGACAAGTGGAAGCACTAGCATTTCACTTTCTAGCTATTGCAGGAAGCAAAATCCATAAAATTGTGGTCATGTTCCCTAAGAGGGGGAACTGAGCAGGTGGATCATTTAATTTCAAAATTGACCCAAAGACATAGGAAATATTATAAATACCATCGAATTGAGCAGGAGGCTCATTACATTCTATTCCAAGTGAATGAACCTTATGACTGCTGCAAACTGAAAACTCAAGCACACAAGCGAATTCGATGAGGGGATAGCTAAAGTGAAATTGCTGAGAGATAAGTATACTATTGAGTGCTAAGTTTCAGATATTTCATATTTGGGATGTTACTTTCATCACAACAAATCCAAAACAACAACTGTATTTCTCCACAACGAGAGAAAGATCAATCCATAGAGTCACATACAGGTCACAAAACATTCAATCTCTCACTTTAGTCTCATCTCATACACATCTCTTATGTATATATCTCTTTACAATTGCAATTCTAATCTATATATAGGCTTGCTCCTTTAAATTCAAGGCCCACTTCTAACTAACTCCTAACTTATTTAAGCATTAACAACCTATATCCACAAAATGTGGTCAACCGATACAAAAAGATGCATAAAATATTCAAAAGCGATTTGTTTTTTTCCCATCGCGCTATCTTTGGCTTCCATGGTGTCGCATGAGCTTCCATAGCCTCCGTGGTGCTTTGTAACTCGCTTACTCCAAAACCCCTCCCAACAGGCCCCCAACACAGTCTTGTGGCTCATCCTCGAGGCACATCAAGTAGATAGGGTGTACTTAATCGTCTTTACCTTGAAATCCTCATACTATTGTGCTATCTCCTTAACCTTTGCTTGAAATGTTTCAGTTTCATCCTAACAACCAAGCAGGTCCTGCTTCAAAGGGTGCTCCACCAACTTGGTATCCATTATCTTCTTGTCATATTACATAACATGCAGCGCGGTGACTATTTTAATATCCAATTGCGCTACAATCTCTTGGAGTTCCTCTAACTGGGCATTGCACTTGTGTCGTCGTTCTTGTGCCTTGGCGTCTCTTTGTTGCAGTTCTCGTAGCTCAGTGGACCACATAAGTTGAAACATAAGTGGCATTATCCTTAATGTCATCTTCAATGTTGTCAACTAACTGTTGGCTTCCTATGCTTGCATAGTTAGTTGGTCTAACTGCTCATCCTAGATGACAATGCCCCAAAATTGTGTTGTTTCCTATGAGATCTTCTTTGCTTCCTGCTCCATTACTTTAAACTGAGCCACAACCGCTTCGATGGCATCCTTACACTCCGCAATATGCTCTGGTGGCATGTCTGGGTAGACCATATAATAGAGTTGATTGTTGGTCAGCTAGAGATGGACAATGACCTCACCCAGTCACTTGGATTTAGTGATGGAAACAAGTTCCACTGTGTTTTCAGAAGCATGTTAACATGCCTCATCAACCTCCACTTCGACCTCGGCCCTACCCGCAATCAGCTGCACATTCTCGATAATTATGTGGCCGGTATGCTTCTTCAAATCAACAATCTATTCAACAATTTTATTCTTCAGCTCATCCTGCATCGTCTTCAATTCTGCAACCTCCTACACCTTTGTTTCTTCTAATTGTTCCTTTATCTGGCGTAGCTCCTCAACCTCTATCTTCAGTTGTGTCGCTTCTCCATGCGATTGCAAAAACCCTTCACTGAGCTCCTTCTATCTATCGACCAATTCCTGGTTGGCCACTTGTTGCATGTGAACTAGGGTATGGGTCAGCAGCTTGTTGATTTCCACTATAACACCCTAGAGCTGCTGCAAGGTATAGTTCACCTCCACACTTCCTGCGTCGATTGCAGTCAGAGGAACTTGAACATTCCTGACCCGCGGCTCAGTGTTAATCGACGGGAGTCCTTGACCAGTGGCATTTTATGGTGCTTCCTTTACAATTACATCATAAATACAATCTAATTTATCTCTTACCATCGAAAAATCCTCATGGTGGTACTGGCGCATTGCTTGCACTGCTGAATCAGATGAATCTGTGACAGCTTTGATGAGCCGGTTCAATTGGGATTCAAATGTTGTTCTTGTTATGCTGCTTGCATCAAAATCCATGCACCACTTGGTTCTGCACTCATCCAGGATGCATTGGGCATCTGGGTTCATGTTAGTCGAAGACTCACCATCCGAGTCATGAGTATTCTAGCCCTCTCGCACAAGCTCTTCAAGAGCATCTACTAGTGGTTCCATCAACACTTCTTCAACACTAACTGGTTCACACCAGGTAGTAGGCCAATCCTTAACTAGAGCTTCCACTTCATCAACAGTTAATTTGTAAGGAATTGGCATCCATTTCCTATCGGGGTATTGTTGCGCTTGGATATGAATGGAATGGGGCTCGATAGCGAACCACATGATCCTTTGGTATTTGACCGATGCTACATCTGACAAGCGTGGAATTTTAACTAGTGTAGCTTGTAGCACTTCCCAATAGATCTAGAAGTGGATCACCTAATTAGTTTTTTGACTGGGTTCCTCTACCCACCATAAATTTTGGTATCATGTGCCTTTGCACACTTTGACCACTGCAACCGACATAGGTTGGTAGTACTTTGGCTCCATCCAAGCCACCAAAGAAATTAAGATTAGTAGGAAACTATAGGAAAAATACCTCTCCCTGACCTGGGCTGTGACTGCATCCTCTATAAGCTGGTTCAACAAGAAGAGGGACCAATTCATTTGGACTCCCTCAGTGCACTGTTGTGCAAAATCAACCACTCCTAAATTGCACTGAACCGGATGATTCCCCCAGATGATTTTACTTTCTAGAATGCATGTTCCAATACATACCGCTTGCTCATTGATGTTTTTGATGTGATAATCAATTCCATCCCATTGTATTCCATATCTCTCCTTCAGTTACTGAGCCAGCTTCTTGTTAGTGTCTCTTCCTCTGAGGTATTGAGCGGGTCCTTCCCCAGCCTTTGGCAGTCCCGTGATCTCGAAATTCATATCCATTATAAATGTGATTGGGGTATAAAACCACAATGTTCCACCATGAAAACATGCCAACAGTCGTTTGATGCATGCATTCACTTAATTTAACCTCCTGAAGTGGGGCGTGTTGATAAGCCCCAACAACCCATATTTGTTCAATCCTTGTGCCCATGAGTGTGGAATACACTTGATGGGTGTGCCTAGAACCGAAGGAATAGACTCATAGGAACCATCTACTACATACTTCAACAACAACAAGGCATGGTCCTCATACTTCATTTTGACTAGGGAGAGAATAATATCCACAGTGCACTGCATTTCTTCAGGTAACGGTGACACTTTCGGTTGATATTTCTGATTTTTAGTTAACTTCCGAAGCTTCGCACCAGGTCATGTGGGAGTGATATATCTGGGGATATCATTGATGGACACTCCCTTGGGTGCCACAGACTCCACAGCTCCCGAACTAGATGGCCCTTTTTACACAATGCCCTCCCCTTGGGCCCTAATGGAAGTGCGCATTTGTCTCTTCTGCAGTGGTGTTGATTCTAGCTTCTACGGCTTTCGCTTACCCCAGAGGATCGAAGATGATCTTGTTAGTTTTTAATCATTCAAGTAGCATTATGTTAGGATCTTTAACTGAGAAAACAACAAGTACAACAATCAAACACAAGATACAATGAACACAGTGTTTTTCCTCGAGGAAACCATAAATGGAGAAAACCCCGCAACTTCCTCAGAGATAGAATCAACACCAAAGGTAAAACCCCTAAAATAGTAAGATGATCTCCTGACAACAGTAACCTCTTTCTTCTTTTCCCCGGTGTCTTTCTCTTCCTCAGCTATGCGCTACGAATGAGTGTGGATGAGTGTGTGCTAAATATAGAAGTCACCTCTCTATTTATACTAATTCCTGACATGACTAAAACCCTACTAGGGCCGACTTCACTAGGTGAGTCTAATAACCCTAGTGCACCAGAACTACAGGGACTTTAACCCTTAGACAATAGGAGGGTTACCCACAATGACTTGATATGACTTGTTTACATTATAGATCTTCCCGATCCAAACATCGGTGCATGACATGACACAAGAACATCCCGGAATAAACATTAGGTTATAATAGATAAGAAATACAAGTGAATACATTCCGAAGTTATTACATCAACACTCCCTCTTAACTAGGAAGTTATTCTCTCGACACAATTTTCATCACTGGTCTTCTTCTCTGGATCTTCTCGTCATCTGTATATTCAAGTCATCTGCGTCTTCAAGTCATATTCATCTTCATGTCATCTTCATTTCTAGATCTGGATCATCACTCGATCTGGATCATCACTGGATCTGGATCATCATCACTGGATCTAGATCATCACTGGATCTGGATCATCACTCGATCTGGATCATCACTGGATCTGGATCATCACTCGATCTGGATCATCACTGCTAGATCTAGATCATCACTCGATCTGGATCATCACTATTGGATCTAGATCATCACTCGATCTGGATCATCTCAGAGACATCATAACTAGATCTGAATCATAGCTCGATCTGGATCATCTTGGGTCATCATCATATGTGTTATCTCATGATTCTTCTCATCACAGGAAGTTCTACAGAGCCAGCCTTATTTTGAGCTAGTTGTACGCCTAGCGTGACCATGTAGGTCTTATTCAGCACTTATCTATAACCTACTCGTCAGAATGGCCTGCCCAGCACTTACATCTGACCTACTCGTCAGAAAGGCACACCCAGCACTCACATCTAATCATGTGGGAGCCTACAATCACATCAGAAAGGCCCAGCACTCACATTCACCAGCATGATAGGACACAACTACTATCATCTGTGAAAAGGATCAGCACTTACATCTGACCTACTCATCATAAAGGCATGCACTCACATCTGATCTTATAGGAACCAAATCCTACAGTCACATCAGAATGTCCCCCATTCCCAAACTAAGCTACCTGGTAACTGACCAGGTGCCTCCATTCTCCCAGAGAATGGCAATTTCCCTTACATCTGACCTACTCACCAGAATGGCCCAGTACTTACATATGACCTACTCGCCAGAAGGGCGTGCACTCACATTTGATCTCATAGGAACCAACTCCTACACCCTCATCAGAATGGCCCCCAGTCCCGGACTGAGCTACCTAGTAACTAACCAGGTGCCTCCACTCTCCCGGAGAGTGGTAGTTGCCCTTACATATGACCTACTTGTTAGAATGGATAGCACTCACATCTAACATGGGAGGAACCTAATCCTTTAACCATGACAGAATGGCTCAGGCCTTATATCTGACATGCTCATCAGAATGGATCTCTCAGTCCCTGACTGAGTGTTCCTGGTAACTGACCAGGTACCTCCATTCCAAGAATGGCATTTATCACTCATATATAACATGGAAGGAACCAAATCCTCTCACCATGACAGAATGGGTCAGCCCTTACATCTGACTTGCTCGTCAGAATGGCTTCTAGACTCGTCACTTCCCCTTGGAAGGGACCTCGATCTGGAGAACACCAAACTTCTCCCTAAATTACTCAAACTTCACTCTGGCTAATGGCTTCATCAACACATCAGCTATCTAATCATCTGTCGCAACATACTGGAGCTTCACTGTTCCCCTCTACACCATATCCCTGATATAGTGATACTTGATCTTGATATGCTTCGACTTGTCATGGAACACTAGATTCTCTGACAACTTCACACAACTCTGGTTGTCACAATGTATACAAGTAGCATCCAACTGGAGATCAAATAAATCAGACAGTATCTTCCTCATCCATACTACCTCACAACTATATGGACAAGCTACGACATACTCTGCTTCAGCTGTACTTAGTGCCACACAATATTGCTTCCTACTAAACCAAGAGATCACACCTAATCCCATACTGAAGCAACACCCTGAAGTGCTCTTCCTATCGATGGCACTACCTGCCCAATCTGAATCAGCATAACCCTCCAGGTTAATCTTCTGATTCGCATCGTACCTGAGCCCATAATCAATTGTACCCCTTAGGTACCTCAAAATATGCTTTGCAGCAATCAAGTGAACATTTCTTAGATTTATCAAGAACTAGCTCAAGGTGTTCATAGCAAAGAAAATGTCTGGTCTTGTGTTCGTCGGGTACATCAAGGACCCAATCATCTGACAATACATCATAGCATAAACTGACTCTGATGAAGCATCACTCAATAGCTTTAGGTTTGATTCCATAGGTGTGGCCATAGCCTTGCAGTCCATCATCCCAAATCTCTTCAGGATCTCTACTGCATACTTTCCTTGTCCAAGGAAGATTCCATCCGTACTCTGCCACACCTCCATGCCTAGAAAATAATGCATCATACCCAAGTCCTTCATTTCAAACTCGGCAACAAGATTTCTCTTTGTATAATTAATCAATCCATACATACCTGTCACAAATAGATCATCTACATATAGTGGGAGCATCATTGGGTTTCCATCTTCAACCTTGTAGTAAAGGTTGGAATCTGCTTTACTCTTGGTAAATCCCAAACTGGATAGAAAGCTATCAATTTTTCCGTACCATGTCCTGGGTGCCTGTTTCAAATCGTACAGGGCTTTCTTCAATTTGCACACATGAGACTCCATGTCATGTGTCTCAAAACCGAGTGGCTATTCTACATACACTTCCTCTTCCACTACACCATTCAAGAAGGAAGTCTTGACATCCATTTGGTGTATCTTCCATTTCATTATTACAACTAGAGCAAGTACTGATCTAATGGAAGTGTATCTGGCTACAAGTGCAAAGGTTTCTTCATAATCTATTCCTTCTTTCTGAGAGAAACCCCTAGCGACAAATATTGTCTTATATTTTTCAATGCTACCATCTGCAGCATGCTTGATCTTGTAGATCCATTTGGAAGTTACAACTGACTTCCCTTCTGGTCTTGGGACAACATCCCAAACATCATTTTTCATGATCAATTTGTACTCTTTGATCATAGCATCCTTCCATTCTTTCCATTCTGCCACTTATTCATAACTGGAAGGTTCTTTATCAATAAATCACATAGTAATGCTACATACCCAGAGTAGGATCTAGTCCTCTTTCTTTCTCTGTGATTCTCTTCTAGAGCCCCATATCTTTTCGCACCTTGGATAACTTCTTGTACCCAAGCAGGTTTCCTCTTATGAGGATTCTTATCTGGAGGTGGATCTATAGGTCTTTGTGGTTCTTCAAATTCTCAATCTTCTTCTTGAGCTTCTTCATTCATGGTTGTATCATGAATTCTGGGTGCTTCTGCTTCTTCGTATTCTTCAGTAGGTTTCTTTCTGGATTTTTTGTAAGTCATGTCTTCATCAAATGTCACATCCCTACTGATGTTAATCTTCTTGAATCCTAGGAAGTATATTCTATAAGCCTTCAAGCTTTCAGAGTACCCCACAAATATACCCTTCTTTCCTGAAGGATGTAATTTAGTCCTCTTCTCTTTTGGAATGTGTATGTACACTAGACAGTCGAATATTCTAAGATGGCTAGCTTCTGGTTCTTGCTGGAGAGGACTTCTTTAGGATTCTTGTTCTCAAGTACTCTATGTGGAGTACGGTTCTGTACATACACCGTTGTTCTGGCAGCTTCCACGCAAAGATGCATAGGAAGATCTTGATCATGGAGCATCGCTCTTGCAGCTTCCATGATAGTTCTATTCTTCCTTTCTGCAATCCCATTCTGTCGTGGATTATAAGGAGTGGACAAATCCCTATTAATCCCTGATTCTTTGCATAGCTCTTTGAATTCATTTGAAGTGAATTCTTCACCATTATCTGATCGAATGGTATTGATCTTCTTTTCAGTGTGATTCTTGATCAAGGCTTTGAATTCCTTGAACTTGCTGAATAATTCATCTTTGATCTTCATGAAGTAAATCCATGTCTTCCTAGAAAAGTCATCAATAAAAGAAACATAATATGCATACCCTCTTAGTGAGCTTTATGACATAGGACTGCATACATCAGAGTGGATGATTTCCAAGATTCCTTTTACTTTGCTTTCGCTACTTGGAAATTTCTTCTTTGTATTCTTTCCTTTCGCACATCCATTGCAGACCCCATCATGTTTTGCTTGGATTTCTGGAAGACCTTCAACATCTTTGCTTGCAAGAGGTAGTGCTATGTAATGCACATGTGCAAGCCTTCTATGCCAAAGTTCATTAGGCTCTACTGTGTCATGGACCAAGGCTTGTTTTGGATGGCCCTTCAATTTGTATAATCCTTCTTCTTGTTCTCCAATCACCACCACATCATCGATAGTCTTTCCTTTTGGCCACATGATGACTTGACCATCTATAAATGCAACCCTCATTACTTTTGCATCTAGTGCAAATATGGAGAGGAGGTTCCTCTTGAGTCCTGGTACAAACAATACTTCCTTCATTGTCATAGACTTGCCAGAGTCTAGCTTATAGGAGGATTCCCCACTACCTTTTATTGGATATTGGTAGTCATATCCTAACTTCACCTTGTGAGGTGATTCATGTTCTGATAGTCTCACAAACGATTCCTTAAATCTTGGCATATGTTTGTAAGCCCCACTATGTATGAGCCAATCATTGCTTCCATAGGTAATGTTTCCTGTGAGAGCGGAAATCAAAACATATTCATCCTCGCTTGAAGAATATTCACTTTCATATCTGGTTCTTTTCTTGGATGGTTCATCATCCTCTGCAGCATGAGCATGATGTCTTCTTTTGTTTCTCTTTTTCTTATTCTGTCTCTTAGGACAATTTCTGGCAAAGTGTCCTACTTCATCACATGTATAACATTTGATTCTAGACAAATCTTTTCTAGTGTTATCTTTGTGAGAGTGCTTACCTCTGGAATGATGAGATCTTCTTTTGGTTGACTTGGAGTGTACCATGAGAGCTTGATCTTCACTTGCCATCTTCTCTTCTTGAGCTGCTATCTGAGCTTCTTCTTGAGAGCATTCTTCCCATAGTCTACTAAACTTGACTAACTTCTTTCTAGCACATATCCCTTGAATAAAGGAGTCCCATGATCTAGGGAGACCATTCAAGGTGGTCATCACAATCTCTGCATTTTCCACTTCTTCATCTACTACTTCCAGTTGTTCCTTGATATGAGAAACTCTTGTGAAGTAATATTGGATTGTTTCTACATTCTGAATCTTCACATTCTTCAGTTGGTTTCTTAGAGTCATCTTCTAGTTTATGTTCTTCCCTTCAAACAATTTGGTTAGGGCATCAAACATAGATTTACGTTTCTTTAGGGAGGACACCTGTGGTATGAGGTGATCCTTCATAGAATCAGCAATGATCCTCTTTGCCATAACCAACTTCTTCTTATGTAAGGCCTTTGCCTCATCTCCCTCTGGAACTGGAACCTCCTCATTGATATAGGATTCCAACTCATTTTTTTCCAGGACCAGGGAGATCCTATACTTCCAAGCTCGAAAGTTATCAGCTCCTTCAAGCTTTTCATCAAGCTTGGTATGATAAGACATCTTAACTGAGAACCTCAAATGGAAATACAAAATATTTAGATCTTACCAGGTCAAGATGTCAGATCTGGATTTGGAGCTAAAATCCTACAAAGCTGGTTCAGGAGCAGATTAGGGTTTTGCTTTTCTATAGTTCTATCCAACCAATTGCTTTGAATTTGATCCCTAACTTCGATTTTAGGGAGGAGATCATTCCAGGCCTGGGCTCACTGAAAAATTCCTCTTTTGTGAAAAGCCCTAATTTTCGGCAGTGGTGTCGAGTCCAAAACTGAAAAACCTCAGAATTGGATTCTTATTCGATAGAAAGATGCGCCCTAGGGAGGAGAGTTATTCAAACCTTATTTTGCTGAAAATTTATGGAGAGAGATCCACAAAGTAGGAATCCCTATTTCCCGTAGCTGCACAGTGTCTTCTTCTCAGGTTAGCTCTAATATCATGTTAGTTTTTAATCATTCAAGCTAGCATTATGTTAGGATGTTTAACTGATAGAACAACAAGTATAGCAATCAAACATAAGAGACAATGAACATAGTGTTTTTCCTCAAGGAAACCATAAATGGAGAAAACCCTGCAACTTCCTCAAAGATAGAATCAGCACCAAAGGTAAAACCCCTAAAATAGTAAGATGATCTCCCAACAGCATTAACCTCTTTCTTCTTTTCCCCAGTGTATTTCTCTTCCTCATCTATGCACTACAACTGAGTGTGGATGAGTGTGTGCTAAATAGAGAAGTCACCTCTCTATTTATACTAATTACCGACATGACTAAAACCCTAATAGGACCGACTTCACTAGGTGAGTCTAATAACCCTAGTGCCTCAGAACTGCGGGGACTTTAACCCTTAGACAATAGGAGGGTTACCCACAATGACTTGACATGACTTTTCTACATTATATATCTTCTCGATCGGAACATCGGTCCATGACATTACACAAGAACATCCTGGAATAAACATCGGGTTACAATAGATAAGAAATACAAGTGAATACATTCCGAAGTTACAGTTACATCAACAGATCTGATTGGCATACTCATGAATTATTTGATCATAGTGGTTGGATGGATAGGTGACTCCTACTTGCTTGAAATCTCCACAGTGTCAAGGTTTCTCATCATGTCGCACCAACAAATCTTACCAAGCAATTAAAAGCACACCTCTCTCATGCCTTAGTTCTCGCTCACAGTGCTTCTCACTTCACTCAACTCTACACTTTTCTCAACTCGACTGAACACAACAATTCCTTCTTTCTACGTCCCTTGTCTTTTTATAAAAACTCACGAATCCAGCTTCATCATTACCAAATCTGCAGTAGTCATCATGACCAAATCCTTCACTAACGACCTGAATTTGTCGGTGATCATGTCATGCTAACAGTCATATCAGCCATAAATGTGCATCAATTCAACGAGTGTCATCGATGAAATTCTCTTAACTATCTACATTTATTGATGATTTGACCCAATCACGGCCCTGTGGCTGTCGCGGTCTCTCTATCTAATAGCACTATTGACTCCTACACTTGCGCAGCCACTTCCTCCTGGCATGCCCTTCTATTCTCTATTTTTTCATTTTTTTTCATTGTGCAATGCTTCAGGCAGTGCGCACCTTTGTTCTTGTCCTATAGGGCTTCAAGCAGCTACCATTCATGAGCTTTGGCAACACCGCTCCATCTAGCTGCTGTAATTGAACTGCACCCCCAGAAGTAATTGAATGAACAAGATACAGGCCTAACCAGTGCATTTGTAACTTACCTGGATGCTTCATGAACTTGTTGTCATATAACAGCACCAAATCTTCTTGGGAAAATTATTTGTTTGTAATGTGGCAATCATGCCACGCCTTCTATCGAAACTTCTTGACACTCTACTGGAAGCCTCCGATGAAGTGGTCCTCTTCCAATTGAATTAGCTACATTGCTCACTCCTCAAGTTCCTCTTCATCAGCCATGCCAGTTGCTGTGGCGATGCACATACTAGGAACAATGTACTCCATAGGCATGATCGCCTCTTTCCCATATACCAGTTTGAACATTGTCTGCTATTTTAGTCTTTTGCAAGTGGTGTGATACACCCACATCACCACAGGGATATTTAAAACCCATGCATCCTGATTAGCGTTACATACCTTTGTCAATGTGGTTTCCAGGATTTTGTTGAAAGCTTCTTCGGTTCCATTTGCTTGTGGATGATATGGGGTAATTTTCTTATGATGCACCTGCAATTCCTCTATCAGTGCTTTTATTGTGTGGTTGATAAAGTGACTACCCTGGTCGCTCATCAATATCCTAGGAAATCCAAATTGTGTCATGGTGTTTTAAAATATGAACTTTGTTGTTGTCACAGTGGTGCAATCCACAACTGGTGTAGCCTCTGCCCACCTTGTCAGATAGTCAGTTGTTGTGATGATGTATCGGGCACCGGCTCACTTCCCTAGTGGGTTGACTGGACCCACAGAGTCCATAACCTATTTATCAAAATATTGTAACATTACCAGTGGTACAAGTGACATCTCATCTTGCCACGATGCTTTCCCTACGTGTTGACAAACATCATAGCTCCACACATGGTCTGTAGCATCATTATTCAAATTATGCCACCACATCCCACCACGCAGTACCTTACGGGTGGTATCCTGTCATCCACAATGTCTACCTGCAATTCTTGCATGTGCTTCTTCCATAGTTTTCCCTTGTTCATGAGGTAGAACATGTCATCACATGATCTCAATAGGTCCAAGCTTGTATAAGTTCCTAGTGATCGGCTGGAAATATGAATCCTTCACTACCAAATACTTCTTTTGACTGGTCGTCATCTCCTCCAGCGCAACTCCAGTTGCCAAAAACTGAATTATCAATGCATAATGGTAATTTGCAATATCAACTCAAAACAGCTGCGCGTCCAACAATCCATCGTCAATATTGGTGGGCTCTTCACCTGTTTCAATGCAGGATAGGTGATCAGGACCAGCATTCAAGCATCCTGTCTTCACTATTATTTCAAAATCAAATTCCTAAAAGAGAAGTAGCCAGCGGCAGATCTTCCCCCACAACATAGGCTTATTAACCAGATATTTCAAAGCCGAATGGTCAATGAACATTTTGAAGTGACTGCCCAAGAGATAGTACCTCAAATTCTACAACGCGTATACCATCACCAACCCCTCTGTTTCTGTAGTCGTATAATTCTTCTCAACAAAGGATAACTTCCTGCTAGCAAATGAAATCAGGTGATTCAGATCTCCTTCTCCTGGTTTTGTGAGTACAACTCCCAACACAATGGATGAGGCATCCACATGGACATGTAACTCCTTAGTCCAATTGGGGAACATGAGTATGGGTGCTGAAGTCATCTTATCCTTTAATGTGTTGAAGCTATTTTGACACTCTTGGATCCATATGAATGTGGCATCCTTCTTTAACAGTTTCTCCATGGGGGCAGTAATCGTAGCGTAACCATGGATAAACTTCGATAGTACCCAGTGTGTCCTAGTGTCGCGCGGAGCATCTTCGTATTTGTAGGTGGCGGCAGGCTTAGAATGAGTGCAATATTTTCTGGATCAACCAAAAGCCCCTGCTTACAAACTATATGACCCAATAGTATCCCGAATGGTGTACAGAAGATGCACTTCTTTGAATTCAATGCAATTTGATGCTTTTGACACCTCTCTAGCATCAAGCGAAGGTTTGCAAAGTGATCCTTAATCAATCCATAGAATATCTAGTCATCCATATATGCTTATATAAATTTATGAATAATATCTTTAAATGCAGCGACAAAAACTTGAGAGAATACCACAGGCTCATTCTTCATCCCAAAGGGCATTATGGTGTACTAAAAGCAACCCCATTCAATGACAAATGTGGTTTTGTGGTGGTCTTCCTTTGCAATTTTGATCTGGTGATACCCAGAAAATCCATCTGTGAAAGAATACATTTCTTGACCACCTAATCCCTCAAGAACCTCATCCATGAATGGTGTCGAAAAGGGATCATGCATGCAAGCATCATTCAACTTCCTTAGATCGACACATATTTGAACTTCCCCAGTCTTCTTGTCTTGAACCACCATAGGACTTATCCATTATGATTCTTCAACAGGCTCACTAATCCTTGCATCTAGCATCCGATCAAGTTCATTCTTGACTCGTTCTTTATATCATGGATTCAAATGGTATGGCCTCTGTCACACTGCTTTTGCATTTGGTTTTAATGGGATTTTCATTTCCCCTAGGTCACCCAATATCCCCTTCATTTATGATAATTTTGTTGGGAACAGGTATTGAAACTCATGCAATAGATTTGTGATCTTTTCCATAGTTTCATCATCCCAGTAGTCCCCAATATTGGCAAATTTCAGATTCTCCTCCGTCCCAATGTTAACTTTATTAATTTTCAGTGGTTGAGTCATGGGATCCGTTGGCACATTCGATGCTGCAACATCCTGACTTCCTTCAGTATCTGGAATATTAATATTGTGCAATTCATCATCATTTTTGGCTCGCCAAAGAGGTCGTAGCATTCCATCATCGATTGCATGTGGCAATGAACATGTGGGTCCACAGGATATGTGACTGGGACAACTTTCAATGCTATGTCCCAAATGATCTGTAGTGCATTGTTAACCTCTATGTTATCATCTACAAAGAAAAAGTTATGCACAAAGAAAACAGTCATCTCCTCCGAAGTGGTGATTTCTCTACACATCTTGGCTGATATGTACCAAGCCCTTGGCATTTCATCCAATGTGTGAATAAAAGCATGGAGCCACTCATCATTGGGTCGTGATGCCCACTGCTTCTGGAATTCCCTTAGATGACTACAAGGTTTATTCTTCCCATCATATCTCTCAGTGTGATATACCTCCAGATCTCCAAAGCGCATGGTCATCAACCATCGACATTGTGCCCATTCATGAATGGTCTCCTTATGAACTACCCACTAGTGTGCTAGAGTGGCCTTCAATGCTTCTCCTAATGCCAACAAGCATTGAGGCTCAGGTACGTTCACTTAAAACTCCTTGAAGAACCTAGATAGTTTCGGTAGTCCTTCATATATTGGCAACTCAATGATTTCAGTCACAACATGGAACATCAACTACGTGATCATCCCACATTTTCTAAGTGATACTTCATGCATCTGGTTTTGCTAATTTTCCAACACATGATCAGAATCAGAGGACGCAGAGCTAGGACTGCACCAACCCAGCTCTCCCTCAGCAGTAGAATGAATGTAATCCTCATAGATATTGTAAATTTGATCCCATCCTCTAACAACTTCATCTTTGATAGGTTCAATATATCACCTTCCTTCATTAGGATCCATAGGGGCGATGACTCGTATATCCTGGTTCTTAAATGTCATCAACCGCTTCTTAAAATTTATCATAACCATGCTTTCATTGTCCCATCCAATCCCTAGCAGTGTGGGATAGTAGCCCCCTCCATCAATGACTTCAATTACATCAAAATCAGCAGTGAGTCCTCATACCTTCAACATCTACAACCAGATTCGACACACAACTGATAGGTTGATCTTTGGCCTGATTAGCCAATCTCAGCTGCACTGGGGACCAACCAAGTTTCAGCTCCCCCATCTTCTACCATGCCTATTTTGTCGGGATATTCACATCTAACCCAAGATCCAGAATAACTGAATCAATTTTGTAGTCCCCAATATGGATTTTCATCCGCATTTCCTTGCCCGTCTTTTTCTTCTGTAAAGAATTTACCATGGAGTCCTGTAACTCTCTATCCAAACGACGTAGCAACTTCTCGATCTAAACCAGAGCATCAATATATTTTTCTAGGGATAAATAAATCTCGAAGAACTATTTTAAGGTACCATACTGTTGCGATGGTCCAGCTTCTAGCGAAGAATCAAAAGCAGAAGGCATGCCAAAAATAAGTGTCTTACCAGGATTTCTTTCAAGCACCTCACGAGCTTCGAAAAAGGTCTCTCTCTCGGTTGCGATATCAAACTATGCTTTCTTATTATCATCCAGTCACACTTGTGGTCACATTTCATATTCTCCAGTCATCACGCATCCTTGAGTAACAATCCCAACACCAGCATCCTCTGTCTATGGTTCTGCTAGAATGGTCACAACCGTCGACCCTTGATTCTGGTTCTGCGGTGGAGGCTGATTCAGAGGTTGATTCCAATTTGTTGGTGGATTCGTAGACTGATTGATTTTTTGATTTTGTAATGGAATTTAGGGATGACCTTGATTCTTTATTTTTTGTTGTTTCTCTATTTGATTCTGGGCCTAGAACTGATTCTGATTCTGTAATAAAGGAACATTGTCGACCTTCCATCTCGCAATTAGCTGAGGGAAATTTCTAATAGTATGATCATTCACTGTGAAATATACACATTGCAAATGGGTAAAATCCCTCTGATAGTGTCCAAATGTCCCACAGTTGTAACACTGGATTGATGCACGACCTTGTCCTCCTCCACGGTCGAAACCTCCTCTTCCCCTGAATCTGAATCCTATGCGGTATCCTCCTTGCTGCTGATATTGTGGCTGAGATACTTGCTGTTGATACTGAGGTTGTTCCATTTATTTTTGTGGGGGATTTGGATGCTGCTGAACATAGTGTAGTTCTTGGACATACTGCAGCTGAGGTGGAGCCACTGGGGTCTGGGTGTACTGTGGTCTCGGTGCAAATTGCGGCAATGGTGCAGCCTGCATCTATGGTTGCGACGAAATAAAATGCATCTACAGTGGCGGTGTATACTAGACTTGAGGTGGTGGTTGTATCACCTGTGTCTATGCTTGATGCATCATGAGAGGGTCTTCACCTTTCATGAAATATGCATCGTATGTCCACCCTTGAAGGAGATCATAAGCTCGACATTCCTTATCCTCATTCCCAACTGAACGACAGAAGGTGCAATATAAGCTTGCTATCTTCATAACCATTTTTTGCATGTAGGTACAATATTCATGCTAGTGCCCATACACTTGACATATGTGACACCACAGCACACTACCGTAACTCAACGGGTTCGACGCTCCTGAGAGTAGATAATTCCGAAAAGAAGGAAATGTATCTTTCATGTGTCCATCCACATGACACCGAGTGCACCACAAACCATCATGTCCATATTTCACCTTCTTGATATCCTACAATTGAATTGTTAAGTTTTCCAGTTGCACCTAGATTTGGTTCATGCCAATAGCAGTTTCTCCGATAGGTGAAGCTTCCAGCTTCATCGCAACTTCCAGAGCCTCGCTCTATGTTGCGATATTTTGCTGCATTAATGGTTGTCTAATATGAGGGACCAGTGCCACAATGAACCATTCTTTATGTTGGAAGTCACTCATATCGAAGATGACCCATGCCATCAGTGTCTTAAACCTATTATCAAAGTCCCAAACTATCTCATTAGGGAATTTTGATTTCTTTCAGCTCTATAATGTACTGTACTTCAGATTTTGGTTTCTTGAATTCTTCAAGCAATCCCTTCTGAATCTCATCTAAATTCTTCACCATGGTCCCCTGCGGAACCTATATGAATCTCATGTACCAATCGAGCACACGACCCCAAAGGGTGGTCCCTAACTGGCCTTTCTTTACATCCTTGTCGGTAGTCTATCTAGCAGTCCAGACTGCCTCACATAAGAACCAATACTGTTTTGGGTCATCAGTTCCATTTCCATGGAACATAGGTAGCTTCATATCGTCTCTTGCCATCCTAGACCTCCTTCTTGCAGATGCTACTTTATTACTGGATGGTGCTCAGCACCTTGGACATGTCAACATAAATTGCATATATTTTCCTGATGGTGGAGTAGTGCGCGTAGATGTGGACATGTTGCTACCGGGGTTTGATCTTGCTGCTACTCTAGGTGTAGCCTGGGTCTGCTCATCCTCTTCATTGTTGTAGGGATGCTTTTTCCTGTGTGGTCTTCCTTTTCAATCTTTCATTCCTATCGCAGTAGGACCTTACCCTGTCCTCTGCCTCTTCTTTACTCAAAACCTTGCTCCTCCTGTTATAGCTGATTTTACCACTCTAGGTGAATCACACTTGTATGGCCTTCCCCTGTCCCTCTGCAGAGTCCTTAGACCCCTTGGACCATTTTTTGTCCTTTGATGTTTCCTTGACCATCGCTAAAAACATGTGAAAATTAATACACGTGACTTTTAAACCTATAATCGTGTATATACACGGGTTTGACCCCTAAAACTATGTACATCAGGATGTGTGCATAATCCAAATTATTTTGGAGTTTTCCTTAACATGGATCTGAATCACTTGACTCTTGGCCTTCCCTATGCCTTGAGATTGCTCAGATTTGACCTTTCATTACCCCTTTGAAAAGCTATATAAGGAACTCTATGGTACATTGAAGGCATATGAGAGAATTGAGAGCAAAGAAAATATAGTCCATTGTTTCCCGAACTTGTGCTTGAGTCTGCATCCCTTTGTCCCTTGGAGCACTTTTGTGTTCTTCCCAAGCTTGCCTTTTGCTTGTGAGCTTGCTATCGAGAGATGGAGGATTGAGGTGGTGGAGGCCCAAGTGGGGGATTCAGTTTCTCTGATTCACAGACATGCCGATAGAGGTTGTATCCATTGTAATCTTTGATTTTATATTAATAGAAATATCTTTTCCTATCCAATAATGTATGTTTGAATGAATATTTTATCCATGGATGTTTTCAAATGCTTATACATTGTTGATTATATATGCTAGAATAGATCTAACACCAATATATATAGTATGCTTGTATTGTTTACTTGTTGTTGAGGAAGTGATTTATCAATTCAAGCTGAAGTTGGAAAGCATCAACAAGGATCTACTTCAACCGTCCGGAATAAGGTACGAGGTCTAATCCTTTAGTGTTAGATATTTGATTTCTATTGCATATTGGAAAGGATTGATTTCTGGAGTCAAGCTATCTATTGTGGTACCCCAAGCCATAGGAATTTCTCTCCGTAATAGAATTGGTGACTCCGCTGGGGATTTCCTAGTAGTTGTCCTTTGGGGGTTTTCTATTGGCATTCAATGACTTTGAATTGCTTTTTTTCTCTTGTTTCTGTGTCAGGTCTAGGGGCATGTTTTCCTGGTAGTGTTTGATTGGTGTGAAGTTTGTCTCAGCTTGTCTATTTTCCTTTATTTTTATGCACCTTTCTTCCTATATGCGAGTTTTGAACTCACAGTCGCGTATATATGGGGGTTTCACTGCTATTTTCACGTACACATGCGGATTTACTGCGAACAGTTGAGTATGCCCTTAGTTTTTCCTTATAGAGGAATTTGAATGGTTGTTGGGTGAATTTTGATGACTGCTGAGTCTCCTTTGATACTACCAGAGTCTGTATACACCTCTGTTTCTGACCAGAGACGGTTTTTTTAGGGTAAATTTCTTTTTTAAGAATGTTCTTGTCATTGCATTTTCAATTTTTTGTTTTGGGATTAGTGCATTAGATTTATTTTACCTTATTACTTTGCTTGAGTGTTTCTTGAGTGTGCTTGCAGAGTCTGGGGGTTGTAGAATCATTCTTTTGCTTTTATATCTCATTTTTATTTCAAAAAATCCAAAATATTTGCTTATCATCATGCATTGCAATTTGAATTTTGCATAGTACTTGCACTAGATTTGCTTTGGAGTATTAGTTAGGATTTCATATAGGAAAGCTTGCATTTATCATTTGAAGAAAATTGTGCATTTCATGTAGTAGCATACCCTATTTTTCATGGACACAATGCATTTACATTGATTGTTAGGTGTGCATTTTACTTCATGTTGTGTCATAACGCCATTAGTTGCACGGCCATATACCTCTTTTGAGTAATAAATCCAATTAAAATCAACTCTTAATTAAAATAAACTACACTATTTTATTTGATAGGGTTCACCAACAAGATTAGGTTTTAGGGTCTTGGAATAGTTCATTGTGAGTTAATTCTCCAAGACCACTAAACAACAACATGTATGTGTCTGTCCAGGTGAGTGTGTAAAATTCCTTGGTATAACCAGTGTTTCTCATGATCCTCCTCTCAAAAGGGAGTTAAGCACGAGGCAGTGTGAGCGGTTATTGATTGGGATGACCCCTAGTCATAACTAAGTATCACCGGAGATATTTCTAGGATTGTATTCGTATCTGGGGGCTCTTTCGATAGTTTATGGCTTTTCTACCCTGCCCATATGGTCAATCCCGCCTACAACTGTCTGCCTAAGCATTGATTATATTGAGGTGACTTTAGTGACCTTACCTAGGATATTGAGGGGGTACTTTGCAGGGGTTATTCTGCGAGTGTCCCGACCAAGTTGGGGTCGGACAGCACAGTCGCTTTACGTGTTGAAGCTGAGGGCCACAATAATTGGTTACATACCTTTTCTTGTTGTGTATGGGAGTCTCAAGCCTATCCTAGCTGAGACATACCTGCTTCATTCGGGAGCTCACTTATCCTACCCTTGATTGTTTGTGTTTGGCTTTATATTTTCTTGGCGATTTCTCTGTGCACGATAGCTTGCCTAGGGTTTGCATAGATAGAGAGTCTTTTACATTTTTTTATTCATTATGGATTCCGGTGCGGATACTCACCGTTCTCATCGTTTAGCGGTACTTCCGCCTTCTACATCTCCTCCTCCTTTGGGAGAGAGAAAGAGACAGTCCAAGCAGACTACTTCGCACATTGATTCACACACCATGGGAGACCATATGGAAGGTATTCCTGAACCACCTTCTCCCATTCATGTGGAATATGGGGAGTTTACTCCTAACTATGATCCTTCACCCGATTTGACCGAGTTAGGTCCTGTGATTTATGAGATAGGAACCTATCATGATAGACCTACTTACTCTAGGGTTTATTCCCCATTGACGCATCGCCGGTATGGAATGCCAGAGGATGATGAGACTCATTTTGAACCCGCGAGCACTAGTTATGGTAGTTATGGTATGTCTGGTTTTCCCACACATGATTTGGCATTCCATGTCGAATCTAAGTTTGAGCCTAGCACTATGCCTAGGAGCACTCTCATTCCTTACCATGCGAAGAGGTTTGGGAGCACTAGTCACATCGCACCTTCCATCCCGGTGTTGGAAGTTACATCACATATTCCTCCTGGGTCTAGGGTTAGTGATCCTATTAGGATACCAGATCTGAGACAAGTGACTATAGGGAATAGTACGTACATAATTACACAGATCCCTTCATCCTCTGTCCCTAGTTCTTCTAATTTTCACCCTCCACCTCATTCACATGGTCCTTCGGGACAGAATGTTGCTACGAGTTATGTCCGTACTGCGGTTACTAGACTAGTTGTGTCTCAGGTACATGCATTGCCCGTTTTTTCAGGAGGTCATGGTCATACTTCTAGAGGTCACATTCCTACTTCTGGAATGTATATTCCTACTTCTGGAGCATATGTTCCTACTTACGGAGTGTCTCATGGGACATCTCATGCGATGACTTATGGACCCTATTATGGGACACAGTATGGACAGGGTTCTTCACCTTATGGGGGAAAGTATAAACAACCTACTTACTCTCAAAATTACGGCTTTGTATTTCCGAATAGTCAAGGTACACCACACTATGGTGCTTCCATGCC
The DNA here is from genome assembly GCA_001517045.1 of Pseudotsuga menziesii. Taxonomy (NCBI): domain Eukaryota; kingdom Viridiplantae; phylum Streptophyta; class Pinopsida; order Pinales; family Pinaceae; genus Pseudotsuga; species Pseudotsuga menziesii. The sequence goes on from LPNX011062667.1 coordinate 269,067, forward strand.
ACCCTATATGGTTCAAACAGGAGGAGGGCACTATGTCCAAGGCCATGGTGGTAATCAGACCTATGTGAATTAGAACTATCAGAGAGCGGTCCATTGACCTCATGATCCTAGGCTCCTTTTCCTCGCAATACTGAATCTTCCTGACTTGTTGAGATTGATGAACAATCTTGTAGCTCATGACCCGAATTGGCTGGCTGTCCCTACTAAGCTTCCCTCAGACATACCCAAATTCGAGGGAAAACCGAGAGAGGATCCAAGCAAACATGTTACTACCTTCCACCTATGGTGCTCTTTGAATTCCTTACACTAGGACTCCATCCATTTAAGGCTATTTCAATGCACCCTTACAGGGCCTACTGCGAAATGGTATATAGAGCTACCTAGGGGGGCATTCGCTTTGTTCGATGACCTAGCAATGAATTTTCTTAACCACTTTTAGCTATCAGTGCGTTATGAAGTTGGTACTAAAATCTTGTCGACATTTCGGTAGGATAAAGCCACACATATCTCGGATCATATCCAAGAGTGGCCTAGACAGAAGAGGTTAATTAAAAAGCCTTTATACTGTCGAAATTTTTCCTCGAATGGTTCCTTAAGTCGTTATTGCAAAATATAGCAAAGGATGTTTCTACATCCGGAGTACAAAATGAGGAACAAGCCATTTTTAGGGCGCAGCAACTGGACTTGATTTATGCACAGTCCAGTTTGTTATATGATATCATTCCCAATGCTCCACATTCTAGTTTCAATCCCAAAGTTAAACCTGGACCACATGCCGATGGCATTGTTGGTTGTGTGAGTGCTAAACCTATGGATTCGATTGCAAAACAAGTTAGTCAATTGTCAATCAACCAGTCTACTTCGAGACAAGCCACGGCTTCATCTCAACCCGCCCAAATGACGAGTGTGCTTTCAATGCAATCGTCGGACCAGAAGGGTAACCAGCAGCCCGGACGAAATAAAAAGAAGGGTAAGAATAATCGTAAGGGTGGTAATAGGAATGAGAATGCTAATAATAATGACAAGAACACTTGTAATGCTGGGGGGGACAAGCAAGCTAAACGTAAGGTTAAATTTCCTTGCAAATTGTGTAAGGACGATCACCTCACTTACTTTTTCCCTCGTATCGATGAAGCCTCGATATTCTTGGCACAGGGCCTAGCTGTGCTGACTAACCCTTTACCTCACAATCAAAATATGAACTTGAGGACCCATGATCAGTTTGGTGGTGATCAAGATCCGTCGGAGGGTAGTGGTCGTGGTTGCATTAACATGGTACGTGCTACGAAAGTTGTGACCCATGCGAAAGACTATGGTTCATCACAACCCAGCCCAGGAAAGGAACCTGATCCACCAGGGTCTCCTTTGCGTATTGAGAAACCTGTAGATAAACCTGAAGCTGCACCTCACATTCCTAAGGGATTCCTTAAGCGTTTGGGGCACAATCATAATGCCCGAGCCTCCCAAAACTATTCAGTTGTCGAGGATTTTGGCAACACTCCTTGTGCGATGTCTGCACTGGAAGTGCTTCAGAGTTGTCCTTCACAAAGGAAGGCTTTGCTTTCTTCCCTTGGTGTGAATGATGATAATTCTTCCTCCGTGATTAAATTTGAAACTGCAGGATTTTAGCCTCGCTTGCCTTACTATGTATCTCTTTTTGATTCACGTAGAATGTCTTAACATGACCGTCAAGCGCACTGTGATTGATGAAGGAGCAGTTGGTTCTGTGATGTCTTTATCATGTTGGAAGGGTATAGGTTCCCCTAAGCTGTCTAAATCAGTGACCACGTTAACTGCGTTCGATGCGAGATCGTTTAGGTCGCATGGGATCCTTCCTTCCCTTAAGGTCTATTTGGGAGGAAAGGCCATTGCGATAGAGTTCGAGGTGGTTGATGCACCCCTTGACTACAATCTCTTGCTTGGTAGGAATTGGATGTACAGTATGCAAGCCGTAGCTTCTTCCCTATTTATCGTTGTATGCTTTCCATTCAATGGGAAGATAGTCACGATTGATCAAACGTCATTCAAGAATCTATCTCTTACCACATCTTCAGGATCTTCAATCCCAATGGTTGAGCACTCTCAGCCGGCAACTGGGAGTGTGGGTGTAGGCATGTACCCATCCCTCGTGGGGAGCTTTAGTTGTCCTGCATCAATTTTATGATAGGGTCTAATTCCGGTGAGGCTTCGACATCTATGAGATCGATGTCTTTTCACACGAGTCATTTGGAATATCCTTGGATTTTTCCTACACCGAGTACTCTGAGTGAGCCCATCGTGACAGACGTGTCATTGCCTGCAACTATGTTAGCTTATCAAGCTAATCTTGAGAGTGTTGCAGAGTCTAGTCTTTCCTCTTCACGGACAAAGGAGGAGGACCCTTATGTGTTGCCGGCATGGGCAGTGCAATATTCTCACGTGCACGACTACCTTGATAGTGTTTTCCCTTCAGATGAAGCAATTATTGAGGCCATGTCGGCCACCATGGGAAGAACTCCATCATAGATCTTACTTTCTTCCCGATCTTGACCGCTTGGAGCGTGAGGACTTTAGGGAGGTTCTTAGTGAGAGAACTGGTAGTCCTATGCTTCCATTAAGCTCTCATGGTCTGATGGTTGATGGAAACATGGCAAACATATCTTCAACGATTCCTATCAATATCTCTTGCGATCATGGCAGGATAGAGAATGTATATATTGGGGCAGAATGTTCCCATGCTGAGATTCAAGAATACACCGAGTTTTTACGGAGATTCGTTGTCAATTTTGGGGAAGAAACTTCTTACGGAGATTCGTTGTCAATTTTGCCAATTTGACTAGAGGCTTCATGCATATTTTGAAGAAGGACACCACCTTTTGTTGGGATGAGCGAGCCCAGGAGTCCTTTGATGCACTTAAGCAAGCCCTAGCATCGGCCCTGGTGATTAGTCCCCCAGACTATAGCCATGATTTTCTACTTTATGTGGTTGCGTCCATGGAGACGATTGGTATGGTTTTGGTTCAAGAGGATGAGGAGCTCCAAGATCATGTCATATAGTATCTGAGCTGGAATCTTATTGATGTAGAGATTGTTAGAATAATCAACCCATAGTTTACCCATTTAGACATTAATTTAATTATTTCTGTCTTATTAGCCTAGTTCATGTGTCCCACCTTGTGCAAGTTGTCATTTGCCTATCTATAATGGTCAAACTTGCCTTATTTGACTCGTGTAGCGCATGGGAGAGCTAAAGGAATCAATTCTACTTTATTTCTGGCCTCCTAGGTTCCCTTCTGCTTTTTCTGCTTTATTTCCTGCTTTTTCAGTGTTTTAAGGCAAAAGGAAAAGCTAGACCAGGTGAGGTTGACTAGTTTTTTGTCCTACACATACTCCTCTCTTTTCTCCATGAAAAAGAATGTATGAGCTGTCATTCCACCACTCTTTAGCTTGCCTAAGCCATTTTGTCAATTCGTGAGCTCCATGACAGATTTGGGATCAGCTTTTTACACCTATGGGGGATTTGCTTATTTTTAGTAAGCCTACTTTATGCTAGATTTGAATTGCTCCTCATGCATTCAAATCCATGATGTATGTTATTTATTCAGCAACCTATGTTATTACATGGTTGGCTATTGTACACTAATTTAATACAGTTTAGTGTTCAGCTCCAATTTTCAGTCTCTTTGTGAGTGATTTTGCATGATCAATTGTTAATTGTTGTGAGTAAAATTAATCTATCACCTGGTTCAATTTCCACATGGTATCAGAGCCATTGTAGGTTGTTTCTCTCCTTCAAAAAAATTGTTTTGCAGGTTCGACATCAGTGACTAGGAGCCTTCTACTGACAGCCGGGACAGATTTTCTAAGCTATGGATCAATCACAGAAAACTATCTTGACTCCTTTCAATTTCTTTGAATGGAAAGCAGAGATGGAGATACTGTTGAGAGTGAAAGGCCTCTACAGGGTGACTATGGAAACAAAAGCAGAGCCCAATGTAGCTGCAGAGAAGATAAAATGGCACAACAGGAGGGATGAGGCTTATGGCCTCATGTGTCTGAGTATTTCCAGAGACCTCATTTTCCATGTTGATGGATTGACATCACTAAATGAAGTATGGGATAAGCTTGCTGATATTTTTGGAAAGACAGATGAGATGAGGGGACATCAAATCGAAAATGAGCTGATTTCTCTGAGTCCAAATAGCTTTGAATCCCTGCAGCTATATTTCTCCAAGTTCAAAGCACTAGTTTTGCAGCTGAAACAATGTGGTATTGAAAAGAAAGATGATCAGATCGTACTGGCCATCCTCTCAAAGCTGGGCCCTGATTATTCAGTGTTTTTTTTTACCTTCTATGCCACAAAACTGACAGCTTGAACCTGGAAGATGCCTAGCCTTGCAGATTTCATGGAATCTCTCACACAAGAACAGGATAAGCTGGTGATGATGGGCACCATCAAACCATCCAAAGATCAAGCTTTGATTGCTGGAGATTCGAAGGTGGATTCAAAAGGCAAAAAGAAAGCTAAAAAGCCACCTGAGCAAATGAGAGACAAGAAACAGTCTCCGGAGGATCCACAAGCTCCCAAGAAGAATTACCAGAAGAAGAAGAACAAAGGTGAAATGAACAAGTGTGCATACTGCAATAAGGGAAATCACTCTGAAATCTCTTGTATGAAAAAGCAGATAGACATGCTAACCCAACTCCTAGAGAAGAATGGCATCTCCCTTCCAGAAAGCTCAAAGAAGAGAGAAGGAGGATCAAGTTCAGATGACAGAGAGAGAGTTCATGCTCTAGTTGCTGGCACATCAAGCTCACCCAGTTTTATCATTGATTCTAGAGCTTCAAGACACATGGTTTCTACTAAGGAGGCCTTCTCCTCACTGGACATGTCGAAAGGACCATCTATTGTACTGGGAGATGACTCTCTCACTGAAAGTAAAGGCAAAGGAAGGATAGATCTTGATCATGGTCAGTTCAGAAATGTGTTGTATGTGCCTGGTCTCGCCTCCAACCTCTTGTCAGTGTACCAGATAACCCACACTGGGTCTCCTAAGAAGTTCATATTCTCCCCCGATGAAGTTGAGATCACAGAGATTTCAACTGGTAGAGTCATTGCAAAAGGAGTTGCGAATCATGCTCAAAAGGTATACATGTTCTAACACTTCCTACCTTACTCAAACCCCTCTACTCTTCTCATTCATGCTAATGAAGCCAGCAAGCTATGGCATGAAATATTTGGCCACATAAATTACAAGTATCTTTCTGATCTTAGTGAAAAAGAGATGGTCATAGGGTTTCCCAAGATAAAATTTTCCAAAGGAGTCTTCCAAGGTCGTATCCTAGGAAAACACCCAGAGCACAAATTTGAGAGAGCTAGTCATGAGAGAACCTCTGCACCCCTCGAAATGATACAAAGTGATGTTGCTGGCCCATTCCCTCATATTTCCATGAGTCAGGCCAAATATGCATTGACTTTCACTGATGAATTTTCCAGGTATTGCTGGGTTCACTTCCTGAAACACAAGTCTGAAGTTTTTGGCCTATTCAAAGTCTTTAAGGCTTTGGTTGAAAACCAGTCTGGAAGAAAACTCAAGGCCCTCAGAGCTGACAATGGTGGTGAGTATGTCAAGTCTAAGTTTATTAATTATTGTGCAGATGCAGGTATTCAGATGCAGCATTCTATCCCTTACACACCACAGCAAAATGGTGTTGTTGAGAGGAAGAACAGATCACTGAAGGAGATGGCAACATGCATGATGGAGGCCAAAAATTTGCCACCAAAGTACTGGGTCGAAGCTATCAACTGTGCAGCCTATATTCAGAATATGCTGCCTCACAAATAGATTGATGGCATGACTCCCTTCGAAGCATGGAGTGGGCACAAGCCAGATGTGACCCATTTCAGGATTTTTGGCTCAAAGGGCTAGAATCCCGACAGAGAAGAGGAAGGCTTTGCAGCCCCAAAGCCAAGAGTGTCTCTTTGTTGGATACTCTGAAGATTAAAAAGGGTACAAGTTGATAAATTTGAGCACAAACAAAGCCTTCATTGAAAGGTGTGTTCAGTTTGAAGAAGAACCCCT